>OVAY01000830.1:11606-43413 GCA_900406395.1 Kernera saxatilis | reverse complement strand
ATGACAATCCATAAAAATATTTGATAAGAATCTATAGAATATTTTAAAATCTTCAAATTTTTAAAATATCACTTTTAAAATCCGCAAACTCTACACAAATCCATTTCCCAATAACCCCCCCAAAAGTTTATACGAATTTCTTGAATTAATATTAAAAAACACCTAAGTTTAATTCCAACATAAGCATTTATTTAAATCATAATCATAACCGTGTTTTTGTTTCTTTGGTATATAAAATAATAAAATAGACAATATTGGATTCAGACGAAAAATAAGGAAAGACGACAATATTGGATTCGACCTTCGTCATCCATTCATCACACCATCAGCATCACCGTGACGCTATTAGAGAATCGGAGAAGATGAACGGAAATGAAAATCTGTTATTCAACATTAACGATGTTTGTTACATTAATCCCCTTTATATCAAGAGGTTTGTTTTATCTAAAGATAACCATCTTAAATACAAACCGAACTTCTCAATCTATTTAACTCCAATAGACGCAATTGATAATTAAACCCATGAGAAACAAAAATTGACTCGAAGCCTTCACAAAGGCCCATTAACTCGATAGTCTGGGTGGGATTAGGCCCAGATCATTGAGCCCATTTAACAATATGATCTTGCTTCGAAACAAAACAAAAAGATGTATGAGATTGAGATGTAATATAATTTTTAACATAGATTACAATCACTACATAAATAAAAACATTGAATAGGATTCAAAATGCAAGTGTATTCTCTGAGACTGTGATCCATTATTTCCATTTAAGTGACTCTGAGAAGCAAGTCCTGGAATAATTTAACAAGTTCAGAGAAACCATGGAGCCTCTCAAGAAAGATAATATTGAAGAAGGTAACAAAAAGAATATCATAAAACTCCATCCTATATAATGTAATAGCTGATTCTGCCTCTATAATTATCCACAGGGTTATGACGCAGCCAAAAATGAGGCCTGAAAATGCTCGTCACACAAATATCATGTTCCATTTTACGTTCTCAACCACATCATAAGACCCATAGAAACCTTACTATATAGCGAAGAAACCAAAACCTTACTATATAGAAGATTCAACAATCAAAAAGACAGGGGTTTATCTATTATGGCGTCAAGAGGGATGATAATAGATGAGTGTGATGATATAGAGAGCTATAGTGAGCCATCTCTTTGTCTGGATAAAGCCAAGGAGCTTCTTGCTCTCATCAATCTACCCACGGGATTGTTGCCATTGAAGGATATGACAGAAGTTGGGTACAACAAAACAAAAGGGTTTGTGTGGATGAGGATGAGAAGCAAGATTGAGCATACATTCCGAGCAATAGGTCGTAAAGTGATATATGACACGGAGATAACTGCGTTTGTTGAGGACCGTCGGATGAAGAGACTTACCGGGGTCAAAAGCAAGGAGCTCATGATCTGGGTTCCTGTGAATGATATCTTCATCAAAGAGAAAGATCTTGAGAAGATCACCTTTGCTAATACCACCGGCCTGTCACGAACATTCAAAGTTTCAGCATTTCAAAGCGAGGGATGACAAATCGGAAGAGAAGAGGAGAAATTAAACTTCCTTGATGTAAGCAAACAATAAAGAACAGAAGTTGTTCCGTATCAACAGAACATGTTAGTAAATATCATGAAGACAAGCGTTTCTCGCAGAGAATTGTTTATGGATCATAACAGTAAACGAACAAGTTCTGAAATTCATGCCTTGAAATATAACAGTGAGTTTCCAATAAACATATAAGAATCGATTCATTGGCTAAATGTGGTGGAAGATGCATGTCATGCTCTCGATCTATTAGCCAATACGTTATTTCATAAAAACGAGGAAAGACACGACTAAACCTAGACAATCAGATGGAGCAAACAAACAACAGAAACGATTGACTATATATCTGAACTAAAAACTAATATATAAAAGAAAAGAAATGTTAGGTAAAGATCGGGAAATTATGGAAAATTGGCATAGATATATCAGGGAAAAAGGCTTCAAACAGCTTGCACCATCCTAGAATTCTAGCTAAAGAAAAAACTTTGAAATCAGCCGAAGGAAACCTATCAACTTAGCCAAACAAGACATGATGCGTAAGGACCTTTTCCTCAGTTTTTGCTCATAACCAACGTCAGTAAATACTCACATCTAGGAAAAATATCTATGAAGAGAGAAAATGCATAGAGTTAGATTACCAAGTTCACTGTTTTGCTGGGTAACGAACTCAGAATCCATAATCAGGGTCTCTTGTGAAGAGGAGCAAAAGAGGATCACGAACAAACTGCTGGCAAAAGCTCTCAGTCTGGCTCTGGTGTATCAAGATCCTTTTACCGAAACCACTAAATCTTTAAAAGAAGTAATTGTAATAATCATGGTGGTGAGTCTAATTTCTCCAACCCATCATCTGCTTCTCTTTTACTCCCATACTTTGATCTCCAAGCACCAAGAGTCTTGAAATCCCACACAACCTCTGAGATCTCATCCTGAGGCAAGGTCAGACCCTCGTGTTTTATTGACCTATGCAACTCACAGAAGAATTTAGGGTCTTGTAGCCTGATGTACTCCTGCAAAACTTGCTCATGATTTGGGATCCAGTTCCTGGGGAATGGAGTATAATCACAGGACGGAATCAAAGACATGCGAGAGAATTGAACTCCTTCTATAGCATCGACAAGACCCATTCTCAGAAGATCAGAGTATTCAGGTGCAGAATTATTGCTACTCTCACTTAATGGATGGCTAAGATCCCGTGTGGCTATGCTGTACACTTTGGCACGTGATTTAAGTCTATACCTTGCAGCGTATAGTTTAGCCAAAGAGCTTCTAATTACATAAGCACAGAATCCAACAGCCTTCTTGCGATTGTCTGCATATTTGTACCAATCAGCCATTGTTTCAAGAAACTTATTCATCTGAGAGTTACTATGAGACTGGCTTGAATAAAGCATTGGATTACAAGGTAAAGGCTCGGGATCTTTGTCACCTTTAACAAAAGCAAGCTGCTTAAATTGGCGGATACATTGTTCTAAACTAGCAGACACAGAAAGCAACGTTCCCACGCCCTTTTGGCTCACAATGCTACCTCCACTTCCTGTATAACGGAGAGTAGGGTAAATAACTCTACGGCAAATTATGTGGTCCAGAAACTGAATACCCCTGCTTATATGTTCAATCTCTAACTTTGAATTATCCAATCTCAAACCGAAAACTCTATCGCAAAACTCAATAATTTCCTTCCGCATCTTTACTGCATCCTCCCTAGGCCCTCTAATCCCAATCAGAAAATGGCCTCCATACCTAATGTAATCCATCTTCCTAGTTTTCTCCTTCCCACTCGATGGAACAAACTCCGGCCAGGCTGGGTTATGGCAACCATCCTCAATAGACTCCTTCCATATTGAATCGTCTTTACAAGGTCTAAAATACTCAACTATCTTTGCTTCCATAAAGCGATCCAGCTCATTAAGGCATACATTAGCAAGCAAAGGACTCAATATACCACTGTAGCCATAAGAAGGCACCTTTGCAGCTTCCTTAGGAGCAAAACTGTAGAAAGTCCTCAGCCAATAAGGATCTGGTTTTGGCTCATCCTCACTCAAAATCTTCTTTTTCGTCCTCATCCTCTTTTCACGTTCGATTCTCCTTTTGGCTCCCAATCCATCATCATTGCCACTTTTCTCGACAACGCGCTTTAACACTCTCTTATCAGGCATTTTCATAGAGGATTCGATCAAGCCGAGAACTTTTCTATCCTTGACAACCTTTTGAAGACAATTCATCACTACATCGACATCAACATGATCCAACATTTCACTAACATCACCCTTCATGAACCACAAGTAACCAGCGAAATTACTTCTGATAGTTCTAATCATAGTATGTGGATTTCTACCTGGACGAAATCCATGACTCTTACTCGAAAACCTAGCCTCGAAGAAAGGCTCTATAATCATCAATAGAACCTCATGGACCACCCGATCCTGAAAAATCGGTTCTTCAGACTCCACTATTCTTCTTAGCCTCCCTTTCGACATGACTTCTCCTCCATTCGCTGAGACTTTATCAGTAGGGCTCCTCACGTACTGATTCATCTTGTCGTTCCACCGGAAATGGCCACCGGAACGCGTGACGGCTTGTTGGAGGGAGAGAAGCGAGCGGAGGGCATTGGAATGAATGGCATTGCGCGGCGGGAAAGTGCCGGTGACGTGAGCACAAGTGCGTTGATAAGCTAGGATCCATAAGTCGAATTTGGAGAGGAAACCAGTGAGGTTCGAAAAAGTAGCAGAAGGAGGAGAAGAGAATGATTTGACCCAGAGGGAGAGACAGATATCTACAGGATCTTGCTTGAGTAGTGAATACGGATCCTGGGTCGAAGAAGCTTCTCGTGATTCGGATTGGCGATTTGGGTGGATTGAAAGGGAAGAGATTGGCTTGAGGAAGATGTTGCAGTGCAAGTGTTCGACGATATTCCTCACAGAACTGAAAGGATATGCCAGTCTTCTCATTCTCTTCACCGGATGACTAGAAGGCGGACGTGTTGAATACTAAAAAGTTTGGTAAAAACAATTGTTCCTAATTCAACCCCAATATTTTGCTAATACTACGAATTAAGCCTTAGGTTTTGCAAATAAGAACTACCCCCCTATATAAGCCTAAATATAATTTGTTATACAACTTAATGGAGAAAAAGAAACATTATGGGTTTAAATGGTGACTCTATGTGTATGAATCACTTTTTAAACTAGACTACTTTTCAATTATAATTCACACAATTTTTTGGTATGAAGTAAGAGTTAAGAAAATTTGTTTGTAGTTTAAAAATTTTGTACATGAAAACTTGTTAGTTTTTTGGTCAACATATCTATGTATTACTATATGTACTAGTCATGTAAGAATTTGTTTAATGTTCTACTTAGAATTTAGCACTTAACTTTTGGAACATGTAACAAGTACTTAGAGCATGTTCCAAAAATTAAATGATAAATGCCAGTTGAATCAATCCAATTATATAATCTTTTCAACTTTCACCATTCAAAAAATTTCTTCACTATTTTTATCTAAAATATAGATATTTATTTTGAAGGAATAAGATTTAAAAATTTAGTAGTAAAATGGTTGAAACAAAATCATGTAATTCCTAATGAGAAACGGAACGAAGTAATAATGTTTTGACGAAGGAAAAAACGAACAAGAGGAAAAGAAATTGGAAGCTTGTGTTTGGGTCAATGCTTCTTAAGATGTTGCCGTAAGATTTCAGAGAGACTTCTCCGTTGGCAGCTGCGAAACACTTTTTTCGCCGTGAGAAAATATCATCTGATCCAGAGGAAATCGCGCATCTTGTTCTCCGGTCGTTAGCTCCCGTTTTAGCTCGGCGGCGGAAAGAATCCGAACCCTAAGCCGATCTTCAATTTGAAAGGGATCTGAGCATGTCGAAATCTCTGCCATATTCAGTGAAAGATGTTCATTACGACAATGCCAAGTTCAGACATCGATCTCCTTTGAAGGTTGGAGCTGTTTTAGATCTTGATCTGTGATATGGGTTTTGTCCAAGTTTTCTCTTTTTTTCTTTCATTTGATATTACATGTTTAGATGGATTTGATGTCACTAGTTCTTGCTTCTGGTTTGTGCTTTGGTTTTACATGAATGGCTTTGTGTCAAAATTGACCTGGGAGATACGAAATTACGTTTTTTCAAAGCAATGGAGTGCATAGAATTATTAGCGAAGCTGTTAAATTGCAAACTCAGTGAGATAAATTTTGACAGGGTTTTTGGAACCATGGATTCTGAGAGTTATACAAAGCTAGATTTGGAAATGCCGCAAAAGCTTCAGTTTTTAGATACAAGTTGTAAGATTTCAGGTTAGGATGGAGGATTTCCTTGAATTATATCATGTCCCAAGCATCAATCTTTCTAGTGTCTTTTACTTTTTCTCGGCAAGTCTTTAAGTAAAAAGCATCTCCTTTTTCTTTCCCTTAACTTTCGAAGGTTTGACCAAAAGCCATCCCCATTAAAATCTAACTCCAGTCTTTTGATTCATGTTTAGCTTGTGTTTATAGTACATACAGTCTCTAGTTTTAGAGAATCTTAACTCAAAGTGTTAGGCTTCTTGGTGTAAGACTCCTGAAATAATGTTATAAAGTGAGCAACAAAAGATATGCTAAGAAGCAGCAAGTGGACATACAGAACGTGCTATGAATCTACTAATGGAATGGCTTGAAGCTTCTGGTTATATATGTTTATGAAATGTGATCCAGATTATCTCTCTGTTGCCCTTCTTTTAACATAATTTGCAATGACTCCTTTTTTTGGTTCTAGGTTCTTTCTCAAAGCTTGCTGACTCTTAACACAAATCGCAACTACACAAGCTGTAGCACGGGGAAGTTCCTAATATTAATATTGGTCTTTGGATTAGCATGTCTAATGCTGATGAGTAAGAGTCCAAACGATTCTGCTCTTAATGAAAAAGGAAAGGTCACTTTTGTTGGGGGCCTTAGGCTAGGGAGACTTTTGAGAAAACCGCCTAGGATTCCACCTCGATTATCACCTGACGAAGGACAATTAAGAGGTAGTTCCACTAATGGCTCGAATTCTGACCCAAAATGGGCAGTCAGACAGCAAAGTGTGAAGGATGCTTTTGACTATGCATGGTCTGGCTACAGAAAGTTTGCCATGGGTTATGACGAGCTTATGCCTATTAGCCAGAGAGGCGTGGATGGCTTAGGAGGACTGGGTGCCACTGTGGTGGATGCTCTTGATACAGCCATGATAATGGGTCTTGATAATATCGTTTCTGAAGCAGGATCATGGGTCGAGGCTCATCTCTTGGAGAGGATCAGTCAAAAGGGTCAAGTTAATTTGTTTGAAACTACAATACGTGTTTTGGGTGGGCTTCTAAGTGCATACCATCTGAGTGGAGGAGAGCAGGGTACGATGAACATGACCCATGATGGACCGAAACCAGCTGTCTATCTAAATGTTGCTAAGGATTTGGCTGACCGTCTACTTTCAGCTTTTAACTCCAGCCCTACTCCAGTTCCCTTTAGTGATGTCATATTGCGTGACTCAACCGCTCATCCAGCTCCAGGAGGAATGAGCAGTACAGCAGAAGTTGCCTCTGTACAGCTTGAATTTAATTATCTCAGTGCTATTTCTGGTGATCCAAAGTATAGCACAGAGGCAATGAAGGTCTTAGCTCATATAAAAACTCTTCCAAAGACCGAAGGTCTTGTTCCAATCTACATCAGGTAATTAGTTTTTGCTCTTTCAACTAGTATTAATTTTGGCCTTGCTTTCCGGGGCTCTTTTGATCTGACATGTTGTTTCTACCTTGTGCAGCCCTCAATCAGGTGAGTTTGTTGGTGAGAATATCAGGTTGGGATCTCGTGGCGATAGCTACTATGAGTATTTAATCAAGGTGTGGCTTCAGCAAGGAGCCAAGTTGAACAGTAATTTCACATATTTGCATGATATGTACATTGAGGCGATGAAAGGAGTCAGGCATTTGCTTGTGCGCAAATCAATTCCAAAAGGTCTGGTCTTTGTAGGGGAGTTACCTTACGGGTCTAACGGAGAGTTCAGTCCAAAAATGGATCATCTGGTAAGGGTCACTCGCTACTTAGTACTGAAATTATCAATCAACCCCATATAATCGGATGATGCCATTTTCAATTGTTGAGAGATTTCACGACGTTTGTTGTTCCTGACTTTTGATTCATTCTAGGTATGCTTCTTGCCTGGTACTCTTGCTCTTGGTGCTACCAAGGGCCTCACAAAGGAACAAGCCCTAAAGGAAAACCTTTTATCCTTTGAGGATCTGGAGAATTTGAAGCTTGCAGAAGATTTAGCGAAAACATGCTTTGAGATGTATGAAGTAACTGCCACTGGCCTTGCTCCAGAAATTGCTTACTTTCACACAAAGGTAAGTTTTGCGTGCAGCTTTTTCCAAAACAATAATCTTTGCTTTTTGCGATTTATCCTTTCTCTTCTTGGACTTTTTTTTTAATTCTTGGATTCTAATATTGCAGGAGTACTCTGAGGATGGTCTTGAAGGAGGGAATAAGAGTTCAATGTATGCAAACGACATAATCATAAAGCAGGCTGATCGACATAATCTACTGCGCCCTGAGACTGTTGAATCACTCTTTGTCCTCTATCGTATCACAAAAGATACAAAGTATGAAAACTATTCATGGGATTTTCTCTCATTATCTTCTTGGGGATTATACTACTCTTCAAAACCTAACACGTTTCTAAAATTGCAGATACCGAGATCAAGGTTGGCAAATCTTTGAAGCATTTGAAAAGTACACAAAGGTGAAATCTGGCGGATACACATCACTGGATGATGTAACAGAAGTGCCTCCTCATAGGAGAGATAAGATGGAGACATTTTTCCTTGGTGAAACATTGAAGTACTTATACTTGCTCTTTGGAGATGACTCGGTGATTCCATTGGATAAGTTTGTTTTCAACACTGAAGCTCATCCCTTACCAATAAGAAGCACCTGAAAGGTTACTTCTGAAGACTGCTCCAGAAAATACACACACACAGATACACAAATTGAAGAGACGGTTTGGAGAAAAGTTATGTATAGTAACAGTACCAATTGGAGAAGAGTTAGTTTGAGAAAAAAAAAACATAACTTTCCGATGTAAGATATGTTGCAGCATCCAAATCATAATTTAACTCAAAAGTTTTTGAATTTATGAATTTGTAGATCCTTGTTTCTTTTACAACAGTAGATTTCTTGAGAATATTAATCTCTTTTTCTTTGAGCTTACCCTTGGTAAATTGTAATCAGACACCATGGAGATGAATTATGTTTTTAAGTTTTTTTTTTTAATACATGATCGATATAGCACATGTATACACACCAAATTAGGCACACACAGAAAGATACTTCTGTAAATCTCCAAATTCATAACTTGAAAAAGGGCGATAAGATCTGTATTAAGTTTACACTTTCAAGTGTAGTTGTCAACAATAACACAAAAGATTAGAGACACAAAGAGACATCAATCACAACAAAACTGAAACCACAAGAACCCTCAATAACTGAATATGACACCATTGAGACAGGGCCGAGCACAAGTGAAGGGCTTCGACAAATGTGGTTGCAATTGACTTGCTCAATCAAGCCTTTGCTTTTCCTGCCTGGATAGATTGTAGCCGTTGTTGTAACTTCATTATCTGCAAGAGTTTGATTCCATGAATTCAAACCATGAGATCATCATCACCAGTTTTAGCAAAGGAACAAGTTTCATTTGTGTCCATAGGTCTCTATTCTTTCAAACAACAGATTCTTAGATGGTGCTAAGGCCACTTAACAAGACAGAGGAGCGAACTCAGTTTAATTATTTTCTTCCAGGACAGGCATAAACTGACCCACGAAAACATCTTCTAAAGTATATTTTTAGAGCTTAGTAACTTAAGCATACATGTTCGGACTATTATTGGAGTAATAGCGTTAGTATCCATGCTGAAATAGTGAAATCTATTCAAATAAGTATATAATCTACGAGAGGGATATCTTACCGCTTCTCTCTTGCTGTTTTGTTTTTCTTCCATATCTTGGAGAATTGCATCAAGCCGTTTCCTGCAAACAATATACATTTATTCTTGAGGTCATGACGCTATAGCTCAAACACTTGATCAACATCCTCATAGTTGATATAAAGCTAAAATAAAATAAAAAACCATGTTTTTACAGAAGTGCTAGTGTGCTACACGCATGTCCATATTCTCACAGCATGTACTCGTTTAAAAAGAGCAACGGCAATTTTCAATCCCCATTTTAGCTACTAATATCATCATCTTTACCCTAATTAGATAACTAGTCAACAGCATTCACTATGAGCCTAGAATGAAAGGATCTTCATTTTCAAATGGAGATCGCAATCCAAAAGGCGCTTTGTTTTCAACTACTAAACCAAGATTGAAATGGGTTGCTGAATGATCAAAAGACGAAACTTAGCTCCAATTGCTTCAATCAAAGTAAAAGATAGAAACTTACAATTCAGCAGAGATGTACTCCATTCTTTTGCGAACATTAGCATTTGCTTCTGCCAAATCCTGCTTCACTAGCACCGGACCAATCAATTTGTAGACGTTTGCGTCTTCTTCCAGCAAATCCAACTCCTGTAGAAACAAGACAACACAAAAACACTTAAAGCTGGAAGCAAATGGGGAGAAGAAGGCCAAGCATTGTAATCGAAAATCAGCAGCTTCCACCATTTTCACAGAATCTCTGTAAATTCAGTCGAAAAGTTTCAAAAGAGTAGAAGAATCGCCACAAAACGCAAGAGAAAACAGTGAGGCATATATATATATATACCTTAAGCACGAGCTCATTCTCACCGAGTTGGATCGTATACTTCTTCCTCAGCTGATGATTCTTAGCGATATCTGAAAAAACATGAACATTACAACTAAATTTAGAAACAAAGATTTATCGTCTCTCGAATCTCCAGCACAGAAAACTAGGGTTTTCCGCCTGCCCAAAAACAAACTCATCGAGAAAGGTGAAAAGAATCTGGGGGAACCTGCCTTTCTGAATTTTGCCGAGATCATTGGCCTTGTTCTCGAGGTCTCTCTGCAAATCTCGAAGAGCCGTCGATGAACTCATCTTCGTCGTCGTCGTCTTCTTCCTCACTCCGGTGGTTTATTGAGTACTCGCAGATCCACCAAAACTCCGTGTCGTAGAGACGTTAAGTCCCAATGTTTGAAAAAAGGCTAAAACCCGTGGAATTAACTTGGACCTTTAACGGCCCATTATGATGCTTCTTTTAATCAAAGCGGAATAAAGTAAACCGATTTTGGTTCGCCTCTATCCATTCTAATAAACCAAATCGAAACAGAAACAATTAAAAAAGGCTAAAACAAAAATTCTAAATAGACCAATTCTTCCAAAATTAACAAAATACATCATTTGTGTTTAGTTTACAGGGTTTGTGGTTTATACGTTCATGGCTATTATTCAAGTAGATTTTCGGTATTGTTAACGTATTGTGGAATAAGGATTTATCTTCCGGTATAGAGTTTTTCGAGAGGTTAAAGAAAAGGTTATTTATTAAGATTTTAGCGGTTTGTCTTTGGAATCTATGAATGGGTAAAAAGCTAACCTTTTTTATTTGTTGTGATACCATTGTATTTATAGAGATATACATGAATTGGGCCATGGATTGGTTTTCCGCGGACTGCATGCTCCGGCCAAGTTCAATGAGATCTTTTTGCAAACGAATAATTCATTCTACAACCTAAAAGAAATAGAGTTGGATCAAAAGTAAATGTGAAATGTGAAATAAATTATGTAAGCTTATTCCATCATGTCTGTTCTATTTATAACAATTAAACATGTTAGTTAAATAGTAAAGAGAGAAAGAAACATTTCTTACTCTTTTCTTTAACCTTTTTTTTTTTCTTTGTGATGCGTGCTTGGAGTTTTGTCTAAATATCTGTAAACAGCTTTAAATATAGGAAATTAAATGTGAGATTAAAAAATAATTGAAAGAAAGATAACGAGTGCGGAATCTTGGATAAAAGGACACTACCCTTCCCTCTCTTTGCTCGCTGCCCGAAAAGAACATACAGAAAACACTTTCACATTTCACACTTACAGAGAGAGAGAGATAAAGAGAGAACATTAGGTGGTGAGGAGGAAGTAGAAGAAGAGGAGAGATAATGGCTCCGAACAGCAATAGATGCAAATGGGGTTCCATTTTCATGTTTCTGCTTAGTCTCTCGGTCGCCGTCTCAGTCGCCGTCGCCGCCGACAAGGCTCCGCCGGTGGAGGATGGTACGCTTTTCACTTACCTTACTTCTTGATTTTTTTTTTTTTTTGTGGTATTTGCGTGATGGGTTTTTCTTACATCGTTAATGGGTTCCCGAAGAATGGCTTTCTAAATTAGAATCTTGGCTTACTAGATTCGATTTCTCATTTCTCATTCCAATCCATCTCTCCGTTCCAGAAACAGAGTATTTTAACTAAAAGAGATTAACTTTCAGAGTATTGATTTGGGCGAAAAAACATTGAATGGAGCCAAGGAACTAGAAGTTCTGTATTTATCTGGATTTTGAGAGTTTAGGTTTTAGGGTTTTGCCTCAATTTCACTTTACTTTTGTTGAGCCTTAAGTAAAAGTATCTGTACAGATTAAGATTGAAAGTCAAATAGAGCTTATGATGTCTAGTATAAAGCAGTAAACGAGTGTCATTCTATCTAGAAGATCATCAGTTTTAAGTTCTAAGCAAGCCAGTAATTTCATATAGCTGCTATAGGTAGTAGGTACTCTCATCTTCTGGGGAAAATCTGTCAATTTCAATTTAATTCGTCCCAATAGAAAAGAAAATGAAAGTTACTGTGTCTATTTGTCAATTAAGAATAAAGTAACCCTTCATGCTTTCGGCGGCTACAAAATTAGAAAGGAAGCCCTTGAGCTTTCAACTTACAATTCACAACTCCATTTTTAGTTTAAAGAAACATAATAGTTTGTTCTAATTCACCCACACATTTAAATTCTCTTGGAAACTCTTTTTTTTTGTATGTGTGTGAATGTTGATTTTAACTTATAGGACATGATTTATCAAAAAAGTGGTTCAGGTAGTTGATATACACAAGTCATTAATTTTTAGGCAAATTTGTTAAATAAGTTTTTTAAGTCATCGTATACATAAGAACATAGGAGGGGAAACAAAATAAGTGAAGAGAAGGGTTGGGTTGCCTTCCCGCCAAATAAAAGGTGGCCTTTTGGTTCGTAGTGTTAAACGACAAAGAGTCCTTGATTAAAACGACATCGAAATGACCTAACACTTATTTTCCAACACGCTTTCCCTTTTTTCCACCGAAATTACAATTGTCTCTGCTTACCTTATTAGAAGGGGAAATTTTTAAGTAGTAAACTGAGACTGTAGAGTGTAGACATAAAAATTCTGGTAATAATAGTCAAAAAGAGTCTTCAAAAAAATGGGCCCAAGTCAGACACGTGTGGTCCCACTAAGTCATAGCATTTAGCGAGGGAAATCGTTATTTCATAATCTCGTGATTACACTATGTTAAATTCATATATATATACTATATTACTGTGCTAAAACATATTTTAAATAGTTTAAAATTTGAATTTCATATCTAAATTTTTATTTTTGTGCTAAATCATGCATATATCTTAACATTTACTATCAAATTTCGTTTATGTGAAATCTATATGTGCAATAATGTCGTTTCGGATTAAAACAAATGCTCAAAACTGTGTTTCCTTTTCGTTGAGATAAAGAAAAATAGAGAAAGAACAACAAAGTAAAATTAAATAGTATTGTTTAATTAGCGATTTTGAGTGTTTGTTTTAATCCGAAATGACATAGTTGCATACGTAGATTTTATATAGATGAAATTTGATGGTAAATGTTAGGATGCATGATTTAGCACAAAAATAAAAATTCAGATATGAAATTTAAATTTTAGATTATTTGGGGTATGTTTTAACACAATGATATAGTATATGTATGAATTTAACATAATGTAATTACGAGGTACGAAATAACCGAGAAGGGGCATGGGCCTTATGGCCGGGCCCATATAAGACGTTTCAATCTCTTCTCCTTATTTTTGTTTTTTTTAACGTTCCCACTATCAACTATCAAGTAATTTATGTCTAATCAACTAATCTATGTGAGAAAGACAAAAAAATGTCTCTTTTCACACAGCTACTAGCTAATCTAAAAAGTAAACGTGATAATCTACAATAATTCCAATTTCACATTGAGTTTATTCTGGATTTATCTGTAATTAATTTAAATTTTACTGGAACTTTTTTGTTGTTATTATACAGGTTTAGTGATAAACGGCGACTTCGAGACGTCACCGTCAAATGGCTTCCCTGACGACGGAGTAACTGATGGACCCTCCGAGATTCCGAGCTGGAGATCCAACGGCACGGTGGAGCTAGTAAATTCCGGTCAGAAACAAGGCGGAATGATCCTTATCGTCCCACAAGGCCGCCACGCCGTCCGATTAGGCAACGACGCAGAGATCAGCCAAGATCTGACGGTGGAGAAAGGCTTTGTCTACTCAGTCACGTTCAGCGCCGCTCGCACGTGCGCCCAGCTCGAATCTATAAACGTGTCGGTAGCGTCTGTGAACGCAGACGCGGATGACATGGTGGCTTCTCGAAACGTGGATTTGCAGACGCTGTACAGCGTTCAGGGGTGGGACCCATACGCGTGGGCGTTTGAAGCGGAAGAGGATCACGTACGGCTGGTTTTCAAGAACCCTGGCATGGAGGATGACCCCACTTGTGGGCCCATCATTGACGATATCGCTATTAAGAAACTCTTCACTCCTGATAAACCAAAAGGTAAACTCTTTTTTTGTTTCCCAAATAAACCCTTAATTTCTCTACTTTTCAATTTACAACCCGAAGTTCGAAAATCGTTCTATTGTACCCTGATAAGCCCAAAGGTGAAAGGTTACTATTTTTTCCGCCAAATAAACCCTGAATGTCTCTATTTTATAATTTTAACCCGCTAAGTTCTTAAATTTTTCAATTTTTACCCTGATATACCAAATTAAACCCTCTCATTCCCTATTTTTAACCCCATGCTCTAAAATCGTTCAATTTCACCCTGATGTGCCAAATAAACCGTGAATTTTTCTGTGTGATAAATGTGTTTGATATCACCTGGTTTACATTTGCAGACAACGCTGTGATAAATGGAGACTTCGAAGAAGGTCCATGGATGTTCAGGAACACGTCACTTGGTGTACTACTTCCGACGAATCTCGACGAAGAAACCTCTTCTCTTCCTGGTTGGACTGTTGAATCGAACCGGGCGGTCCGGTTCGTGGACTCGGACCATTTCTCGGTTCCAGGGGGCAAACGAGCGGTCGAGCTACTCTCAGGCAAAGAAGGCATTATTTCCCAAATGGTCGAGACCAAAGCAGACCGTCCGTACACATTGTCTTTCTCCCTCGGCCACGCAGGTGATAAATGCAAGGAGCCATTGGCTATTATGGCATTCGCAGGCGATCAGGCGCAGAACTTTCATTACATGGCGCAAGCAAACTCCAGTTTTGAAAAGGCCGGTTTGAATTTCACTGCCAAGGCTGATCGAACCAGAGTGGCATTCTACAGCGTTTATTACAACACGAGGACTGATGATATGAGCTCCTTGTGCGGACCTGTGATCGACGACGTTAGAGTTTGGTTCTCCGGGTCGAAGAGAATTGGAGTTGGTTTTGGGTTTGGGTTTTGGGTTTTTGTTCTTCTCGCTATCGGTTTGGTTTAGTAACTCTGGATTTAGACGTACCGGGAAAATGTTATTGCAAACCAAGAATTCTTCCGGGATTTTGTATGTTATGCATCGGGTTAATCTACTAGAAATTTGAAAATATTTATCGATTATGCAATAGCAAGTTCGAGATATTTATAAAATGTTTAGTCTTCGAGTATTTTAGATCAATCTATCACTACCATTTTCGAATAATATACATTTTTTTAGGGGGTAAACTAGGTTACCAACGTCAATTCGAAACCGTACTGAAATCACAAATAGTTCGGTTTGGTTTGGTTTGGTAGAATAGGAGGGTTTATAAATTTGCAAGCTCGTTTTAGAACATGAAAATTTCACTCTGCTTCTCTCTCCGCCGCCTGCGTCTCCGATTCCCAAATGCAGTTCTTAATTTTTTATTCCGGTATCCTCACCGGCGATTTCATGAGTAGATCCTGAAGCTGAAAATTTCACATCCTTTGTTTTTTTCCATTCTTCGCTTCCGTGAACTGAACATTTCAGATTTTTGGATCTATGATTTGGGGTCTGGTGAATTAGAGATTAGAGTTTGGGTTTACATTACTTTTTTCTTTTCTATTCTGGGATATTAGATGATGAAGATGATGAGATATAGCAGGTACTTAAGACCAGTCTGTTTTATCCTTTGGAATGTTTCTTGGTGCAGCTTTAACTCTGCTATGCCGAATGTTTCCGGATACACAGTCTGAATGACTTTGCAAATGAGCTTCTTTCTGATTCAGTCATCTTCTACTTCCCTTTGATACAATGTTTTTTTAGCACTGTTTGTTTCTCGGCTTCTCTTTTGATTTTCGCACCAAAAAAATTTCTTCTTTCGACCAAACAAAAAAAAATTTCTTCTTGCTGTAACATCTTGTTTTAGGTTTGAATCTGTGATATTTATTAACGAATGTTCTTGCTGTAACTTCTTTTTAGCACCCAATGTTTGTTGGTTGTGTGATTGATTAGATTTTGAGTTTCTCTATTGATGATTAGTTGCAAAAACTTTACAAATTGAGCTATAGAGTATTTTGTTCTTTAGATGTTATGAACTACTTTGGATAGAGGAAAAAAACAGAAGTTGCATCCCTATGTTAAATGATGGGTCATGGTGGATCTTTACGGATGGAAACAGAATTGGTGCCTTTTTTTTACTTCTGTAATCTTATTTTACAAAAGGTGTTAGCTTTCGATGTTAATTCGTATTTGAAGGATAATTGAATCGATTGGTCACTTTAAGTTAACGTTTTTGATTTGTTGTTAATTACTGAAGACCATAAGCGTGATTTCAATCTGCTGGAATCATCAAACAGTATTGAGATTGTAGATTAGCTGTCTCTATGATTTGGTTTTGTTCAACAAAGATTTGTATAGAGTACATTTATTTTCTCTCCATCATTAGAGGTGATATTGAATCTACGCCTTTGGCAAGATTGGATTCTTTTGTTATTCTTTTCTTGCTTCCATTTGAATCATTTCCTCATGCCATTTGAATCCAGAACTGTGTGGTTGATGAAGTTAACTTTTGCATCTTTGGCAAGAGACCAAGAGTTATGTCCATCACTGTGGTCCTAAACAGTGTTAACAGGCTTTTAGTAAGCTCTTATAAATTTCAGCCCATGTATGGAAAAAAGTATTTGAATTTGGGGCGACCCGGTTGTAGATCCGGTTAATGAGCCATTGTCTTTTGAGTCCTTTAACGAGTCTCGTCTCGTCTCTCTCTCTTTCTCAAGTCTCCTTCTCTTCGGCTTTCCTTCGCCGTTAAGCATCGGTATACGCGGCGGGGAAATTGGATAATTCTCAGGTCCTCTGCGTAGCGCTGGTGGGGGCGAAATTTAGGTTAATCGGATCTCAATCATGGACGAGGAAGCAGCAAAACCTAGAGACTCCACCGCAAATCAGCAGCGTCAATACTATTACGGAACGTTTCAAGGCGTTGCAAATTATCATCCTCCGGCTCCGCCACCGCAATTGCTACCGCTGCCGCAGCAACCGCAGCATCCTATTGCTACGAATCCCTTGTTTCCTCCTGGGTATGGTGGTTATCAGAATGTCCAAGGTTTAAACCTCTCTCTTAATTTTGGATGATTTTTTTGGGTCGTTGTTGGTTTGTGATTGTT
The DNA here is from genome assembly GCA_900406395.1 of Kernera saxatilis. Taxonomy (NCBI): domain Eukaryota; kingdom Viridiplantae; phylum Streptophyta; class Magnoliopsida; order Brassicales; family Brassicaceae; genus Kernera; species Kernera saxatilis. The sequence goes on along the minus strand of OVAY01000830.1, from coordinate 26,019 downwards.
TCGTGTTTGAGATTGTTAGGTCCTTGTGGTGGTTTTGTGAATTATGCTCAAGGATTCCCTGTTCTTCCTGGTACTTCATATCTTATTCTCAGCTTGCTTTATTCATTTGTGGAAAAATCTTCTCTCTTTTTTTTTTGTTTTTTTATCCAGTCTAATTGAATTCGTATGTAATATTATTACACATTGCTTTGTATGATTATGATCTGATTTTGTTACTTTGAATTTGATATTGGTGAATGGCTACAATATTGATTCTGGTTTTGCTGTTTTAGAATATACAGTGGTTGAGGTGAGACCGATGAGAGAGCATGACCTTCCTTGCTGTGGCTTTGGCATGGGCTGGTTCTTGTGAGTTCCTTCTTAATTTTTTTTTGCATCTGATATCGTCATCCATTGTCTCTCGATATGAATTCCCGTTACAAGTGTTGCGTAATGCCTTATTCGTTTGATTCTAAACAAACAATATATCTAGGTGTGACAGAGAAAAAATCTCAGTTTGTTGTGGAACTTGCCTTAGATTCTGTAAGAAATTAGACTTGTCTCTCCTGGAATCGCTGTATTTGGAGCGCGACTTTAGAATGGTTTATTTACGCATCTCTTTCACCTAACCATCTGATCTCTTGTCAATGTGAAAATATGTGTGTGTGTGTGTGTGTTTATATGTATCATATTTTTTGTGGTGAATGAAGCTACATCTGAAAATAGGAGCTCGACTACATCAGATTACATCAATGAACCTCTAAATGCAAGTTTGATATTATTTTAGCGAATCACAAAACAATTTAGTTACTGTTTTAAAATTATTTGTATAATAACTAGATAAGGGATGTGAGAAGTGGACTAACCCAATCTATTATAATCTGAGTTTGTCAGTTATTATAATCTATTGTTTTTGCATCTGACATCGTCATCTATTGTCTCTTGACATGAGTTCCCGTTAAGTGTTGCGTAATTCCAAATTCGTTTGATTCTGATTCATTTTTTCGTGTATAAGGTCTAAACAAATGTGACAGAAAATCCCAGTTTGTTGTGGAACTTGCCTTAGATTCTGTAAAAAAATAGACTTGTCTCTCCTGGAATCGCTGTATCCCGAATTTAGAATGGTTTATTTAAACATCTATTTTACCTAAGCTTCTGATCTCTAGTCAATTTGGGGTACTTTCCTAGTTTTAAAACTTTGTCGCTCTCTCAGGCTTTGAGTTGATATTAATGTCTGAGGAAAATCTTTCTGAGACTTGTCAGTGGTCACTTGTCTCTCTGCTTACTAATGTTAAGATTTAGAGAGCCGACACAGTTGCTGTTCGATAAACGTATATAGATATGTTGGTTATACAGTCTTGATACTTTGATGAACTCACTGACGGGAGATTCTATTGTTTCATATGAACACAAGAAAACTGAAAACCCATACATCTTGTGACTGAATCTTGTTATTGTCACTAATTTAAAGGTTTTGGCTTTGGTCCCAGGTTCATTATGGGCTTCTTGTTCGGTGGGATCCCTTGGTACCTTGGTTCTATTATTATTCTATGCACATCTGTTGATAACCGCGAGAAGGCAGGTTATGTTGCCTGTGCAATTGCAGTAAGTATCACTCTTTCTCTTTCATTACATCGTTTTAAAACCACTACTTTGGTCACTCATTTACATTCACCATAGTCTTCTTATACATCTCACTTTGCTGTCTGAAATCTTCCAGTCCGTTGTCTATTTGATTGCCGTAATGCTCGGGATGGCTGGGAATGTTAACATATGGTGAAACTATGCCCCCAAAACCTAAACCAATCCTGTATATATATATCTACATATATATATACCAGTCATTGAAGATTTTAGTGATTTACAGAAGGGAAAGATTTGTAATTTTGTGTTGAATTTATACAATTTTAACAACTATATATGTAATATGTTGTTGATTCCCTTGGTGGGCATCTTCATGTAATATATTTTGTGATATCTGCTTTGATGATGGCTGCAATGTAAAGTTCCAGTGAAGCTGAACTCGTTTCAAGTCTTTTGGTATTTGTAAACTAAAGAAATTTTACAATGTTTTTCACTTTAGCTCTGTTTTAACTTTATAAATCAATTATTATTCCTCTACTGTGACCGGAGAATCATAGACAAAAAAAGATACGTAATGGAATGACAAAATCAGCTAACGATTAAAAAAATTGTAGAATGGCAAATTTTTAGAAACAAAAAAAAATCATATATCTTATGGAATAACTCGCAATAGATAATTATTCCCGCCATGGGTTATTGAAATTGAAGTTGATCAAATAACGTCTTGAACCCGGAAGAAAGCCCAATGGGCTTGAGGATATCGGATCCAGTTGGTTACGAAAGTTTGAGATTAGGGTTTTCAATTTTCCTTCTCTTTTACTAGGTCATATATATAAGCTGCAAGAAGAGTGGCAAAGTCTTTTTAGAGGAATCAATCATCGGCGGAGAGTAGTCTTTCACGGCGTTGCTCTCTCCTCTCGCGGCGAAAATGGGTGTTTTCAGGGTAAAAAGCTCGTGAAATCTGGCTAGAGTTGTTGCATCTCTTCTTCCAAATTTAGCCATTGATGTTTTCCGGTTCTGGATTCGGCTAATCTGATCGGGTGTGATGTGTTTCTTCATTGCAGTTTCATCAGTACCAGGTTGTGGGAAGAGCTCTCCCGACAGAGAAGGATGTGCAGCCGAAGATTTACAGGATGAAGCTCTGGGCTACGAACGAGGTTCGTGCCAAGTCCAAGTTCTGGTTAGTATTTTTTTTGAATTTTTGAGTTGGTAATTTTTGCAGGATTAAGGTGTTGAATCGTCATTTGAAGAATTGTTTTGTGTGTGATTTGGATGCAGGTACTTCTTGAGGAAGCTGAAGAAGGTTAAGAAGAGCAATGGACAGATGCTAGCCATCAACGAGGTAACTTCAATTGCTCTCTTCTCAAATATCCATTGATCGGAAAAACTGGGAACTTTGTGTAAGATCTCATGTTAGTATGCTGGGAAGTAATCAGTTTTGCTGTGTTGGAGTGTAGATTGTTGGTAGGCTTTCAGAAACATAGAACATTCCTGTTGATTGTGCTTGAGTTTTGATCTTCTCTGTGTCTATTTTCTGGCTAAAATTTAGTTTATCATGCTAGGTTTCAATCAACTAATCCCTTGATACATGTTCTAAAATTTTGTAATGAAAGTTGCGCACATAAGTATTTTGTTAGTTTGATGGTGTAAAGTGTTAGTGATTCAGTAATCAAAGCCCCTTCTCTACATTGGTCTATGCTTCGATTTTGTAAAATCTTTGTTAGTGCCTTCAATTCTTATATCTTGTTTGATTTTGTACTATGTCGTCTCCATTAATTTGTACTAAATCCTCTGATTTCTATTTTGTACTATATCGTGCTGCTGATGCTTCCAACAACCAAATGTTGTGACAGATCTTTGAGAAGAACCCAACGAAGATCAAGAACTACGGAATCTGGCTGAGATACCAGAGCCGTACAGGTTACCACAACATGTACAAGGAGTACCGTGACACAACATTGAACGGAGCTGTGGAGCAAATGTACACCGAGATGGCGTCAAGACACAGAGTCAGATTCCCTTGCATCCAGATCATCAAGACCGCCACAGTCCCAGCCAAGCTCTGCAAGAGAGAGAGCACGAAGCAGTTCCACAACAGCAAGATCAAGTTCCCTTTGGTCTTCAGGAAGGTTAGACCTCCCACCAGAAAGCTCAAGACCACCTACAAGGCCTCCAAGCCCAACTTGTTCATGTAAAAGCTCTCCTAAAGTAATTGACTTTTCATACTTTGTGAGGGATTCAATGGTGTTTTTTGTCTTTTAATTTTGGGGGTTAGAATCTTGAAGTGTTATGATGCGTTATGTTGTTTTCGATTCTGGATATTTTTGTTTCTTTATTAGTTGGCAATCGTGAGACTTAAAAAAAATCCAAATTTTCTTGTTTAGTTATGACCTTAAAGGTTCCTCAATTTTGTGCGTAGATTGTTAAAGATATGCTTTCTTGTCCGTTCTTACGGTATATTGACTGTATAGTCTGTATTCGTCCAAAAGAAAAGAAAAATGTTGTATTTTTTTCTGATTATCAGAATCATGTATTCGGTTAAATACATATAAATCCGTCTTTAAAACTTAATCTTGCAGCAAATTAATATTGAAGTAACAAATAAAAATATGTGATTTCATTAAACATGATTAGAGTTTTGGATAACGTTAAAATTTTAAAACACAACAAAAGAAAACACAATTTTTGGAATTGGTGAAAATATCAATATGTGATTATTGAATACATGTTTAAAAGTAGATTAAAACTCTCACGGATTACATTTAAAAATCAAATGATTCTTGATTATTCCCTCGTTGAAACGTTGATTTGAAATAAAATCAGCCACGGAGGTTATTATTTTCTCGACCGTTTTTTGCGGTAGCAGCCTCACACAATTTTTCATAAAACTGTTCATAATTTTTCAACTGCTCTTTCGTCTCCTCCTCATTTTTGGGATCAACTTTCCACCACGCGCTACTTTCCATCGGCAACAACGATGTCAAAGTTGTCGCCGCCTTCTTCCCTCTCTCTTCCTCCGCTTCTGCTTCTTCCTTTAGATTGTCGACAGTTTTGCAGAGCTCGTCTATCTTCACTTTTTTGTGAGCATCTATGATCGCCGACAATGACGAACCTTCGCCATTAGTATGTGAGTTGTCTCCATTGAGAAATCTCTCTGCCACAGCTTTTAAGGATGGAGTGCCGAATGTATATGGTTTTCCAGCACCGGAGTATACAAGAAATCCGGAGTCAGCGCCACATAGAATAGAGAGTTCAGTGAGCTTAGTATAGATTCCTGATCTACGTTTGGAGAATGTGACCATTCTTTCCTCGTTTTTCTCTATTTTGTTAATGTTTATTCTTTGTTTTCCTTTTGTTTTTTTTTCACTCATTTTTTGGCAAAAAAAAAAAATTTGGGAATTACACCAAAAAAAGTTATTTAGAAAGGACTAAGAATATATATATATATTTTTTTTTATTGTTTAGCTATAAGGAATATGTTTTTTTTTGTGAATGCAAGTTTGGGGTTTTAAAGATAAAAAAATTGTTGTACTTATTAAATTGCATGAAAATTAGTCAATACTTAACAGTTTGTTTTTGGAAATTTTTTTTTTGTAGAGTGACCGATAATTAATGTTATATTTGACTAAAATTTAATCACCGAACGTTAGTCAAATATATAATTTATGATAGTTTTATCTACTAATTAATTTTTTAATCTTTTTTTACTAGTGATTATCTTTTTTTGAAATTTATATTCTATTTAAAGTTTGACTCATTTAGTTTAACTCAAACGAGGATAATAACTAGTCAAAAAAATTAATTAGTAACTAAAATTTTCATGGATTACATATTTGACTAATTTATTGTGATTAAATTTTAGTCAAATATGGCATTAACTCCCCGTCACTTTACAAAATAATTTAAATTTCCGGAAAAAAAATAAACTATTGACTAATTTTCATTTTTCATGCAATTTAATAACTACTACCATATTTTTTATCTATAAAAATACAATATGGCATTCACAAAGAAACATATTCCTAAAGATAAACCAAAAACGTATTTTTAATTATAAATATCTCTTTTCAAATTATTTGATGGATTACAACTGAAACAAATGATCACAATCTAAAAATCTATGATGACCTTGACGCATCATTTCCTCCACGGCTCTTTGCAACAGCAACTTCACACAGTTTTCATAAAATTGTTCAAACTTCTTCAACTGTCGTTTCGCCTTTTCATCGTTCTTGGGATCAACTTTCCACCATGCATAACTCTCCACCGGCAACGACGATGTCAAAACCGCCTTCTTCCCTGTTTCTTCCTCTGCCTCTGTTTCCTCCATCAGATTGTTGACTTTTTTGCAGAGCTCATCCATCTTTACTTTCTTGTCAGCATCTACAATCGACGGCAACGACGACCATTCACCGTTAATCTGTGGGTGATCTCCGTTTCGAAATCGCTCCGCCACAGCTTCGAATGATGGACTGCCAAACGTGTACGGTTTTTTGGTGTTGGAGTATGCGAGAAATCCGATGTCAGCGCCGCAGAGAATGGAAAGCTCACTGGAATTAGTGTAGATTCCTAATCTATGTTTGGAGAATGCGACAATTCTGTTTTCTTCGTTCTCAATATCTTTCATTTTTGATTTTTGTTTTCCTTTTGTTTTCTTGTCTTGCATTTTTGCAAAAGAAAAAAAAAATGAGAGATAAGAATGTATTTTTTTTTTTTGTAGCTATAAGGAATATGTTTTTTTTTTTTTGTGAATGAAAGATTGAGGTTTTAAAGATGAAAAAAATTGTTGTAATTATTATATTGATTGAAAAATAGTCAATACTAAAGTTTTGTTTTTGGAAACTTTGTTTTGGATAGTGACTAAAAATTTATGACATGTTTGACTAAAATTTAATCACAAAAAATTAGTCAAATATGTAATCTATGTTAGTTTTAACTAGTGACTAGTTATTTTTTTACTAGTTATTATCTTTTTTTGGAAAATTTTATTTGAGTCAAACTTCAAAAATAACATAATTATCCTCTTTTGAAGTTTCTATTCTAATAAAAGAGTTTGACTCATATAGTTTTTTCCAAAAAAAGATAACTGGTCAAAAACAATAATTAGTTGCTAAAACTTATATAGATTACATATCTGAGTATTTTTGTGATTAAATTTTAGTCAAATATGACATATCTCTCTATTACTTTATAAAAAAAATGTCAAAACTTTCGAAAAAATAAACTATTTACTAATTTTCATACAATATAATAACTACTACTATTTTTTCAACTATAAAAACACAATATGACATTCACAAAATAAAATTCCTAAATCTAAAACAAAAACACATTCTTAAGTCTAATTTATCTATTTTTTGTGGATACTTTGAATTCCTCTTTCTTTACCAAAACAAAAGAGAAAATGAAACAAAATGAAAACAATAAATAAACATGAAAAAAAAAACAAGGACATAATAGTCACATTCACAAGAGGTTAATTCTAATTAATAATTTATTACAAAGGAGTCAAAATCTGGTTATATAATTTAAGATTCACAAAACAAAATTAGCATTTTGTGGATCAAAAATTCAAAACTAGATACTTTAACAAAAGCTAATTCATAGAAAAATTAGACATTAAATATGGTTCTTAGTATTTAAAATTTATTATTCGTTAAATGCATAGTACATATATCAAAATCACTGACCCAATAAATATATTTATAAAATCATAATTTTAATTAGAAAATTATGTGGAAGATTAATGGAGATTTTATTAGTAATAATATATGTGTATAAATACTTTCATAAAATAAAATAAAATAACACTAAAGAAAATGAAAAGAAACATATGAAGATTTTCACATATATGAATCTAAGTTTTTTGAAATAAAATAAATAGAAATGGAGTAAACACAGAAGTCAAAAAATGGTGTTATTGCATAAAAACAAAAATATAGTATTTAAAAGATGTTTGAAATGCAAAACAAGTATGAAATATTCATTACACAACCAAATTTCACTCCCAAAATATGCTCCCAAATTTTTTTATATCAAATGACGTCATAGGCAAATGTTTCAATTTCTACTGCTCGGCTTGACTTGGAGTATTGGAACATGTAAAAGCAAACATAAACGCAAATGCTAAATTAAAATTTGGTATATACCTGAAATACTTTGATCATTTTTTATGTGGGTCCATATCGTTTGGTTGAATCTTGGTATGTGGATGAATATTTCGATCATCTTATGACGCTAATTTGCTATTACAAAAACTCATAAAATTTGTAAATTATTAAAACTTACATTGAAAAGTAGCAAAAAAATCAAGTAAAAATCTAAAGAAAATCATGTATATATGTAATATGTGAATATTGGGGGAAATCTCTTTATTCATACATTAACTAGGAGCCATAGTTTCAATGCGTGCATGGATTATATAGTTATGCGGTGTCATTTATTATCTAAACTAATTTGACTAATTCATACGTTACTTTAATGGAGTTAGTCAAACTGTTAACGGGTGTTGAGTCATATAAGAGTGTGAGTATTTATTATTTGTAATTACATCAAACTAACCAATATGATGACGTCGTTTTGATCTACTATATGTCAAACTAAACTTGAAGAATACGAGGTCGTTTTGTTGTTTTGTCATTTTCATTTATTGGTTTATGTTTTTTTTTAAAGAAAACAAGTGAGAAGAAGCAAAAATTGTTATTCCATGGAGATAGTGAAGCAAAGCAAGTGAAAGTCATATAATTATGAACTTAACAAGTTGAATTGCATGTCACTGAAGTTCGGGATTCTCCTTTGTTGCATATAATCCAAAAATGAGGTAAAATTAATTTATGGTTTGTGTGAAAATAAGTATTTGAATTGAAACAATAAGATTTGAGTATAAATTTTGTTGGTCTTAAGACTAAGATTATAACATGTTTCACGTTGTTTGTAGGTTTCGTGAATGTATAATATAATTTATTAGAATTATAGAGTAATAATACAAAAAAATAACAAGTTAATTTATAAATATTCAAATTTTAAATTATTTGACTACAATCTAAGAAAACTAAGAGGTGTTATTGGTTTTTAGAAATTCTAATGCAATGCATATTATTATTATTTTTATTTTCCAAGATTGAAAATAAATTCAAGGAAATTCTAGTGCAATGTATATAAAAATTGAACCATCTGTGTAGTTTTTTTTATGTCTTGTAAGTGTTGCAGATGATTAGATATTTTTGTGAATAATAGATTATGTTAAATTTTGTGATATGATCATGAAATAAGTATATGCACAAAAATGAGTTTAGAAAATATCTAACATAGAAGAAACATGAAAAATCATTACCCATTCTTCTATTATGCTCCAATCTTGACTATTTGATCATCGGTATATTATCAAATCTAATCTTTTACTTATAATATCATATTGTTTTCTAACTATATACTAAAAATATTAAATTTCTAGTAGACTTCTACAAGGTATATACCACCAGCAAATCGCCAATTAGGCACCATCACTAGTCGTTATTATCCGGACTCACTCGCCTTAACAAACGAGAAACCACACTAACAAACCGCCTCGATCATCGGCCAAAGGACCAAGCTAACACTCCTGCGGTAACCATAATTCTCAAGTTGGGGTCGGTCCAAGCGGTCCAAAATCTCGAAATGGCCAAACCTATACATCATTCGATACCACAATTTAGCCAGATTGATTATCAAAAACAAATGCAAGCAACACGAAAGCAGTAATCGGATTAATGATGTATCATAAGATCATATTTAGTGTCATGGAGCTAGAGAGAGAGAGAGAGAGAGACAATAAACTGATACCCTCCAAAGCACTCTGCCTTGAATAAGACCGTAAGGTATAGGACCAAAGGTTCTCGAGTCTCTCGAGTTATGGGTATAGTCACCTTGCACCCAGACATGTCCTTTAGGGACCTAAAACCAAAAGAAAATATCAAAAGATCAAATCGCCATATACAACATCTTCATTGCCAATGTTAAACCAAAACTAGACAATCAAAAGGTAAAAACTTTATGTGTACATGAATAGAATTAACATTGCTAAAGATTCAAAAAGTTTAAGCTTCCAAGACTTTTCAACTTAATTTCAAGCTAATTGCTCGACACATATTCTCATGTGGAGTTTGAATCCATGAAATGCAAACAGTTAGAATCGAGCTCAATACTCATCAACAACCAACATTTTTGAAATTGAAAACTCTGATCGCCCAATTTCGCAAAGTGTATCTAATCTGTTCATACTCAATTGAAGCATCAAGTCTGATTCATAAGCAAGATCAAAGTGAAGTAAAGGAACAACATACCACGATGGTTTCTGATTTATCGTTCTTCCCTGGATCAGCCACAAAGCTTATACAGTCCCCCTCAATCCCAATCACCCTCTTGATCGGAGTCTTTTTAGGGTCTTCTGGAGATCGCAACACAACGATATCTCCACGAATCAGTTTCTGAGACCGCGTGGAGATTCGTTCCGCCAATAAGACGTTTCCCGAAGGATGAAGCGTCGGGATCATGCTCGGACCATAAGACTGCTCAAAAAGAGGGCAAAACAAAAAAGCTGGTGAATCTCAAAAAGAGATATCTCCATGGAAATCAACACCTAGAAGACTTAGATTAACGAAAAGAAGGAGGATTTGATGTGACTCACATAAGCAGCGAAGCCGAGATAGTTTGTGGTTACATGGAGGAAGCAGTAGATTTTCGCCAGAAACGCACCGCTTTTCATGGCTTCTCGTGAAGCTATGTTCCAGAACGAAGAAGAAGACCCCATTGCTGATTTCTGCAGCTGAATCGAACGAATCGAGATTCGAGAACGAGAGTATAGTCTCACCTCGTAACGAAACCTCACCTAAGCTCACTATATCTCAACACTGCAACTTTTTTTTTTTTTGTCGAACTCTGCAACTTTTTTTCTCGATCTCAGGAAAAAAGTCAATATGTGTTAGCTTTTGGTATCGTTGAGCCAATGCTAATTTGGGTTAGCTTTGGTATGTATAACCGAATAAACCATAAGGCAATTTCCAAATCCGGTTTAATAAAAGCCGAGTTCAGAAATTGAGATTTCGTTGCGTATAAAACCGGGTTTATGGTAATAATCGGGACTCAAAGTGATGCCCCTTACAATGTTCAATAAGCATTAGAAGAGCAAATGTTTTCAATAACAAGAAAGCAAATACATTACATAAAGTTACCAAGTAAATCAAAAGCCATAATAGTTCCTGGTTTACAAATGATTACAATGAAAGTTTTTAATCATACAAATAAAAAGCTCAAATCAAATCCACAAGTACAGCTTGTGAAAACCCAGCTTCTTCATCGAAGCAATAACACACAAAACACAAAATATAGAGAGAGAGATTCAACATACTATTATAAGAAGATCTAAGTAGATCACATCCTGCAAAAGGAAAAATAGAGTGAGAGTGAGGTCCAGATAGCGCTGGACCGGACTGATCAGAGTGGCATTCAAGACTGGTTTGAGAAATGTCCAACGCCAAGTTTCTGCGCTTCGATTTTAAGTGACTTTAGGTACTGAACAGCTTCATCAAGAACGCATGCTGTATTCATCTGTTCACCTCCGGGTACAATTCTCCTCAACACTCCCATCATCTTCTTCATCTTTTTCCTTCCTTTCCCATCGTTGTTACAACTAGCGCTGCCCGATAAACTCTGCTTCCTTGAACTGTTGTTGTTATAGCCATAGCTGGAACAACAAGATTCAGCTGAGGTGTTTCCATAATACCTGGAAGAGTTACGAGCCGTGCTGACCTCTTCTGAATCACCATCATCCTCATTCTCGTTATCATCATCATCATCATCATCATCTTCGTAATCTCCATCTGCGCTTAAGAGGGCATCAATCTCGTTCGGATCTTCTTGGTGAGAAGAGGATACTTCTTGGCCAAAGTTACCAAAACTTTCCCCAACGTACTCGTTCTGGAATGTCGAAGCTAATCCGTTCAACGATGGGGAGTTCATGAGCTTATGGGTCAGCTCAGGATGGTACATCACTTGGCTGCGGTCATACGTTTGATCGAAAATGACAAAGTTCTTTGGACAGACCGTAGAGGGTTGAAGTTCAACACCATGGAATGGCAGCTTCGCACATGGTGGGAACAAACCATCAAAGGATGACGCTGATGCATACGGGTTGTTCATGTTTCTGTCACCCATTTCGTCTGAGAAGTGGGGAAACTGATCTCTCTGCATTAGAAACTCCGCGCAAAGGTAAAAACTGAAACACAAGGAAAAAACAAGTCCTACACCTCAAAAACTGCGAGCTGCTTAAGTCTCTACCACCAATTTTGCCTTTGTAAGCTTCGAGCTGCTCGGTTACTACTACACTAAGTTGACAGACAATCGAAACCAAATGCTAACTCAAGTTATGGCCATCATACTGAAGATATCACGAATTTCCACCAGAGCCCTTACCCCTAAACCAGAAGCTCCCCCCACGGAGTTCAGATGTCAACACAGCTCTTCAGAATACCAGACTCTTAATATCTCACAATAGCTCTTTCGAAATCAAAAGTAGATAGCCGCCCAAAAACCCCAATTTCCGGAAATTCCAGACGCCAGACTACGTTACAGGCTTAAGCAACTGTCTGAAATATTCTGCCTGCAAAGATTAAAAAAAAAGGAAAGGTTGATGAATATCAGACACACTATGGTTTATGCTCTAACAAATAAAACCAGTGACCCAAAACATGTAGAATAAGCATCAATTAGATTATTCACATACCATCAGGGGATAAAGTTTTTTTATAGTAACATAATTCAAAGTAGCTATAACCTTCTTTAACATTTAAAAAAGTTTCCTAGGCTTTAAAAGTGTTAGGCATGTACCTGACAAACTTGAACGGATTGGTAATTAGCAATGAAACATGTAGTCATCATAAACGTTCCTATTTCCTTCAATGCTCGGTTTCCCTTCTTGTTTCCAACAATGCACATTCTCACACTAACCAAAGTAAAATAGGCACAACAACAAAGAGCTACTCCGAATTCCGGAAACAACGCCTGCAAAACAAGAAAAGGATACCAATAGTTTTAAACGCAAGAAGCTGTAAAATAAGGTGGCAATCAGAAAATTCGTTTCCATAGTATATTTGTTTTAACACCAAAAAACATGTTAGATTTGTTAAACGTAAGATAATCAGTTATATGAAGGCCATATGCTCAATCCAGATTCAAAACAAAAGAAACTACAATCTTAAAGACTCGACATGAATGGCATGGTAATTGCAGAACAAAAACACAAGATGTGGCACAAGCTCCTCACCTGAAAGGATCAAATTTACAGAATCACGAGGAAAAAGACAACCAGACGAGTGCAAGTTCTGTTGAAAAACATGAAGAAGGATGTCCAGGGCATCTTGATTCTTCCACTATAACTTCAATTGTAAGTGTATTTAACGCCCGTTCCTCTACTCACAAACTGCACAAACAAACAAAATTAGGACCAATGCTATTAAAATATATTAACAGATGTGAAGTTGAAAGGCACTGAAATCGAGGTGGAATCCACAAACAGAGAAAACTAAAACACAGAGGATGTTTGATTCATGATTCAGAGATTAAAAAAAAAAGTACAACTTAACAATAATCAACAACAGAAAACTAAGCCAAACAGAGCACCATGACCAAAGATATTAACATCGGATCCAGGAGAAACGTTTTTCGATTTTCACTAAAATGCCATAGTGATCTCATCACCAAGCAAAATCAAAATAACTTAATAACACAGCTTAAAAACAGAGCAAAATAAAGAATCTTCACGCGATCATGAATGGTTTGTCCAGAAAAGAAGGGTGACACCACACATGACACTCAATAGAAAAATGAAAATTCACTCGGGGAATAATATAATGATCATCTGAGAAAAATACACCATAACATAGCGAATAAGCAAATCGAAAAGAACAAAAATTTACAATCAAAGTAGTACGAGACAAAACAAAATTAAAAAGACAAAAAACCCTAAGTCAGAAATTGCGGCGGTAAGAAGAAGCAAAGATCATACCGTAGAAATCAAAAACCTTTGGAATAAAGAAGACAATCAAATGAAATATTTTCCTGCGTGAAACTTAAGCTCAAGCCCTGATCAAATTCGGAAGAAGTTTTGTTTGTTGCAAGAGGAAGATCTAGAGAGAGAGAATCTGACAAAAGGAGAGAAGGAGAGAAATAGGAGTAAGTGACAGAGAGCGTGGCTTTCTTTTTCTGGTGCGGTTTGTTTGTTTTTGTTTGGTTTGTCCATTTTCATTTTTAATGACAAACATTGTTTAAAGTTTTTTTTTTAATTTTATACTTGCACGCTTTTTGTGCGTGAATGAATCTACTTGTTGTTTTTTTAAAACAAAAAAAAAATAGCAAAAAGAGGTTAAGCTTTAGTGGAAGTTTTGGAAATATCAATTTTTTGCACTCCTATTAATTGATTCATCCAAGATCAAATCTTGGACAAAATATGTCTTTTTACGAGTTATAGAATAGATAAAATGTTGGAGTAGATGACACATAAGTGGTAATTATAATAATCTTAACTATTTTACCCCCGCAAAGACTGTCACAATACATGTTGTTTCTTTACTTTTTCACATTCCAGTAGAAAATTGTAGCAAAACTATTACATTCTGTAAGAATGGATTACAATAGTATTACAACGTAAACCCATGTATACCGTGACACTGTGGATCTTTTTTTTTTGTGAATGGAAATAAGAAAATAGAAATGCAAATTTTGTTAAAAAAATAAATAACAATAATATATTAAGAGTATGTTTTGATAAAATTAAAATAAACAGTGGTAATGGAGAAAACAAAAAAAAAAAAAAAAA
>OVAY01000830.1:0-11597 GCA_900406395.1 Kernera saxatilis | reverse complement strand
AAAGGAAAAAAAAAAAAAAAAAAAAAAAAAGAGGGAGCACGCGTGAGAGGAAGGACAGAAGAGAGTCAAACACGGGGAGTGTGAGCCGTTGGATGAAACAATCTGAGTGGTTTCCGTTTAATGCGGGCATGATGGTGACCGTAGGATGGCGAGAGCACGCGTGAAAAGCTTTGTGGGTCCCCCACCAAACTCTTCTTTGATAAATTTTTGTTTTTGTTTTTGTAAATGTAATAATCGACGACACGATATACTCATCTCGGGCTCTTGCCCCAACCCATACTTCCAAAGAATATACTTATTTCGAAACCTAACTCATCATTTTCCTCCTTACATTTGAGCTGTAATAATAATAAGTTCAAAAACAAAACAAAATAAATTGAGACTCTGACTCATTGTTTGGCATGCGGGTAATATTTTTTTCACTAATTTGATTTGATTTGATTGGTAGCCATAAACAATCACAAGACTTGAACAGATTAAAACTTCACTGTTTGTTTTGCTACTAATCACGCAGACAATAAATAATTGGTAAAAAAGTAAACATTTGGCACTAAGTAATAACGATTAAAAAACCGTGTACATATGAATCGTGTGGTATAATTCAAATCATACTTTGGAGTATTAGTTTCCAAGGAAACGATGCCACATTGTTTTTTTGACCAAGCATGCCACATTGTTTGAACTCAGGTAACATATCCAAACATTATATCCAACCCAAATTGGAGAGGTTGATGATTTGGTTGTTGATATAAATAATAAATAGTAAAGAGTTTTTTTAACATGAATAACTAACCATAAAATATAGCGAAATGGTAAGAACTAGTAAGAGAGAAATAATGGTATTGCTTTTGCCAAAGACAACTATATATGTCTTTTAATTTATTATAATTCGAAACGGTGACACATTCATCAATAAAAAAAAAAAATTATGTGTTGATCTATATCATTATCTGAATATGCACAGGTTAAGTTCGTCCAAATGGCTTGGTGTTAGAAGAGGACATAAATTTTAACTATAAGATATGTGACAGACATAGAAGACACTATCGAAATCCTTGTAGGATATAACATCCTTCTTAACGATGCTCCACGACTAGAGGTGAGTAACGCTCATGTGAAGCGCATAATGAAGAAAGACTATTACGACTTAAACTTGAGAATGTCTCTTTGAGAGCAAAGAACGTCTTGATCATCGAGGGAAGATGAACTGATGCTTATAGTGGTACTAGATATCAAGCACGCATAATTCTGAAGCAACTTTTGGATGGAACTTCAACAATAACAAAATCCAGTTCAGCATTGCAATGCGACATTGACATACTTGAAACATGTACGGACAAGGCACATATCAATCGTTTTTTGATCCCACAAATAGATCCAACAATAATCAGCCAATTCAAGGGAGTTTCTTATCTCGAAGATAAACAATCAAAACGTTTCGTAGAACCTTAATCAAGCGATTTTCAAGTGTATATTCTCCAATTACGAAAAGCGCCCTTAACTGCTGCGTGGATACTCTATTCTTAGATGAATTAGAACTTGTGGAGATGTCAAAAAGGCTAGCTTCTCAAAGATGAAGAAATACGATAAAACGAGTGATTTGACAACCATATAACATAGTATAAGAAACATATGTTCACTACCGGACCAGCCTTTCAGTGGTTAAAAGGTTCATCGTGATTGTTCTTCCTACATATTTTTTTCTCCATTACATTTCTTTCTCACTTTCTCTATATATTGCTCATTGTATTCGATTGTGTATTGTTACATCATGGTTCAGTAGTTTACCTTTATTTTAAGATTAGCACCAAATATCTGGTTGTCAGATTTTCAAAACCAAAATTATCAAGCGTCAACTACTTTTGGAGATGAATGGGTTTTTTTAGCAAAAGTTTCAAGTAGTGACGTTACAAATTAAGCATCACCTATTTCTCTATTTAAATAAGATATTTTTATTAAATTAAGATTTTAGTAATTTAATATTTTATTCCTAATACGTAGATGGATTTCACACTTTAACTACACTATGACCATTCTGCCTAACTATAATTTGATGCATGATAACATAAATGCGCGAGAGTATGGTACATCTATCTAAACTTGTATATGTTAGTTCTAGATCTTAAGACTAAAGAACACATAGGCGAATCATTGTAGAGAATTAAATACTAGTTTTATAGCATATGAGTGATTTGGATGTGTTTATCATTATGTTTATTGCTTAGATCAATTTGGCTAGTTATGAATCGGCAGTATAATCATGTGAGCATTTGGATTACAACATGGAATTGTGATCTTTGAAGTTTATGTCATATTTGTCAATATGGTACGAATAATTGTAGGGAGCCTAGATTATTCACTAAATGGATGTTGCTTGGTTATATATTTAACCATTTCATTGCCCATCGCGGATGTTATAGGTTTGGCTCGTGGATTGCCCTTGCGAGATAATAAACGAATCATTTTTTTTATTTTTCAAGTGTTGTTTATTTTCGTTTGTGTCATTAATAGGTTCACTGTTTCTAATAAACGATAAGAAAATATAAAAAAAAAATTGTAGAAAAGCTTATTCGTCCAATACTAGCGTCACAAAACCTTAAAAACATGTTAAACTTATATTTTACCGAACCAACAAACATCTTCAACTAGTTACGTTTTAGAAAAGAAAGTTTCACTTTTTGCTCTGTTTTAAGAGTTAATAGTTACAACTTAAAAATGTGAAAATGCTAGTTCTATATAAAAAGATTCGATAAACATAGTTTGGAGAATGTTAATCGCTTCGAACTTGATTCACAGTTGTTTCGATGAGTTTAAAAAATCAAAGTTTTTGAATTTCCAAAAATGGTAAATTGTATGAACAGATCTCGCTTGCTTTCCAAATTATCGCATCATAAGGGGAAAAACATTAAGGGTTTAAAATTTAATAATTTAAAACATGAGGGTTATATCTGCAATAAACTTTAAAGTTATCACAGTTAAACCCAAATCAGTATATACTCTTAAACCCTTCCAGTTCCACTTTTCTCGCGCCGCCTTCTATCTCTCGCTGAAGCTTCTCGCTCTTCATACATTTGTGCAGGCAAGCTTCTTCGAGATTTAATTGTGTTGAGTTGATCATTGTGACCCCTAATTTCAAGGCTCCCTGTGCAGTCATACAGTATCCACAACCTCAGAACCGGCCTTGGTGGAGAGTAAACCCTAATCATGGTTGTCAAAGGGAAAGACACGGTTCCAAATATCGAAGACTTTAAGGAGCTTCACAATCTCGTCACGCATCATATAGAGTCGTTCGATTACATGACAGAGAAAGGGCTCGATGTTATGTTCAATCGAATCAAGCCCGTTTCGGTTTACGATTCATTCACCGATAACAAATTGACCAATATCCTTTTTTTATATACCGTTTCTAGTGATTTTCGTGCATAATGTTTTCTTACCTGAGGTCTTTTGTTTAGTTACTGCCATGGAACGAGTGATGATAACTTGGTTTTATTCGCTCCTTGTTTCTTTCTCTGATTTGACCCTCTGTACTCTTATAGCTCCTATTGCAAAATCGTCTGCACTCTGGTGTTAGTATCTTGCTTAGAATTGTATAGCGAAGACCAGCTTATAATGTTGAAATTTGTGTTCTGTGTGATTCCTTGACGAAGATATGATACTTTGGTTAGATAATCCTGTAGTATTCTCTCCTCAAAAGGAGAGTTTGAGGTCAACATCAAGGAAAGAGTCTTTGTTTCCCTTTGAGGTGAAGTTGCTTTTGTTTAAAATTGTTTCGGCATATTAAAGGTCATATCTGGTGGAGTAATACTGTTTGTTTTGGCTTCTTGAATAACAGTGTAGACAGGCGAAGATTTCGTACACAGGAATGTTACTGGCTGATGTTTGCTTTAAGTATAATGATGGAGTCATTGTGAGAGATAAATTTGATTTTGGGCAATTTCCTATTATGCTGATGGTGGGTGATCTGTTCATTTGGTTGTTCTACTAATTTTTTTACGAGCATTTCTTTATTCCTGAAGATATGGTGATTCCAAGTGTATGTAAGACAGTGTAATGTTGGAATATAAACCAAAGCCCGCTGTGGTGCAATAAGCGAGAGTCACTTTTCTGGCTGGATGCTTTAATATGTAAACTTGGTTCTTATATGTAAATTGAGTCACCTTTCCTAGCTCAACGGTTTCTCTAAATTCGCAATTCTCTCTTTTGTATTTTTCTTATTATGATACCTCTTGATTGATGGGATAATGGAAATTAATCTCCGTACTTTTGTGCAGTCAAAGCTTTGCCACTTAAGGGGAGCTGATTGCCGGAGACTATTAAAGTGTAAAGAGTCAACTTCTGAAATGGGAGGGTAAGTGTTCTTCAACCTCTTATGCCTTCCGATATAGCCACTGCCAGGCATGTGTTAAAATATTTTTTTATTGTTTGTGGGTTTTCTCTTCTGAAGTGTATTTTTGTATGCATGACAACTTTGTTCATAGCAATGAAAACTGGGGTGGAGTAAGAACATCCCTTTTGCCTATGCATTAGCAAAACTTTCGTATATGGCATTCATATAGCTCTTGATATATCTTTCTTTCTATAAGGTCGATGATGATAATAATCTTAGCTTTATTTCAAATAGGTACTTTATTTTGAATGGGATTGAGAGGGTGTTTCGATGTGTTATTGCACCAAAGCGTAACCATGTAAGCTACCTCTGCTTTGAATGTCTGTTTTTTTTTTTTTTTTTAACTTCCAATCGTTGCTTATAAAGTTTATGGATATTTTTGTTCCCATGAAGTTCCTTGTATCATATATTTCTCTCCTAATTTAACTGACTAAGAATCTTATATAGCCAACGGGTATGATCCGGAACTCATTCTGTGGTCGTCGAGAAGGATACAGTGATAAGGCAGTTGCCATTAGGTATGTGAAGTTGATCTCTTTCTATGATGTGCATATGATAATGCCAATCTTCACCTTAAGTGGCAATATATCATAAAGAGTTCTTCATGTGGTTCTTTCTTCTTAATTCTTAGGTGTGTTAGGGACGACCAGTCATCTGTCACTGTTAAACTGTATTATCTTCGGAATGGAAGTGCCAGAGTTGGATTTTGGTGAGTGTTAACTCGACGTGTGGAATATGGAAGACATTACCTAAAATTTGAGCTACACGTTTAACTTATCTCTGATGAACACAGGATAGGGGGAAGGGAATATTTGCTTCCTGTTGGCGTTGTTCTCAAGGTATGGTCTTAGTGACTCTCAACTCTCTCTCTCCTATATCATGAGAACAGAAATACATTTAAGGCGAAGTGTTTAGTATATGCTTACAAACGTCTTTTGGAATTATTTTTTTTCTGTTAGTCAATTTCTTCTCTTTTCTTCAATTCTCTTTCAGTTCTCCGTTTTTTTTAATATCTGTCCTCATATGTTCCTAGGCTCTCACTGAAACCAACGATGAGGAAATATACGAAAGCCTGAACTGTTGCTACAATGAGCATCAGGCAAGAGGCGATGGAGCTATTGGAACCCAACTCATTCGTGAGAGAGCCAAAATTATTCTTAATGAAGTGAGAGACTTGGGTCTTTTTACCCGAGAACAGTGCCGGAAGCACTTAGGTGATTACCTGTCTCAGTGTTTATGTACGCATATCTCAAAACTTATAAGCTAATGTTTTACTGCTTAAACCAACAGGAGAGCATTTTCAACCTGCTCTTGACGGGCTAGAAAAAGAAAGCTATCTTACTGTAAGTTTACTTGATCAATCTTAACTTTCCCATTTGGTTTCATCACTAAAAAGAGGTTGCTGTTTTCAATACAGTTTCTTTGCATTTGTTGTAAATTACATACGAATAAGTTTTCTGAAGATTATAACCAACTTCTTCAAGATTTGCTTTGGGCTGTTAGCTTCTTGAAAATTGTGACTGGGTTTTAATTTCGGTAATCTATGTGTACTACTGATGACAGTAGTCCTTTTTGAAAACTTTTTTTTGTCTGTTCATTCTTATATTTTTAGGTTGCTGAAGCTGTGCTCAGGGATTATATATTTGTTCACCTTGACAATGATGATGACAAGTTCAATTTGCTCATGTAATTTCTCGCTTTTGCCTCATGATGGCTTTCACGTTGAGTTTTTAGTGTTATTGTGGCCAACTTTCTTTTTGGTTTTGCAGCTTCATAATTCAGAAGCTCTTTTCTCTGGTGGATCAGACTTCTTTACCTGACAATCCGGATTCTTTGCAAAATCAGGAAATTTTAGTCCCGGGTCACCTTATAACAATTTACCTCAAGGTATATAATTATTTTCCCATGTAAGATCATGTGGTTTCGTCATGATCCATGTTTCTGAAAATTGTATAACCATGAAGTGTTTGTATTCACTAGAGAAAGGTTTCTATTCTAAAAAGGAGTTCCTTGACGTTGCATGCATTGATTATCTAGGAAAAACTTGAAGAATGGCTGCGGAAGGGCAAAAGTCTTCTGGAAGATGAGTTGCGTAAGAAGAGCAAGAAATTTTCCTTTGAAAGCCGTAAGTAACTTTAATTTTTTTCCCCTGTTCAATGTTGTTATCTTCCGCATTCGTTGAAGCTATATTGAAACTCATTTTTTCCGCTATATCCACATTTATTGGTGCATGAAATTTTGCCTGTCCTCTTCCACAGATAACTTGTTAAATTAATGTCATGTGTTCTGTGGTGATTCCTTAATTGCATGCAGTTGCTGATGTCAAGAAATTTTTGAACAAGAATCCTCCCAGGAGTATTGGTACATCAATTGAGACATTGTTGAAAACAGGAAGGCTGAATACACAGTCTGGTTTGGATTTACAGCAGGTAAACACAGCCTAAGCTACTTGAAATATGTTGTATATTGATAGAAAAATACCTAACATCTAGTTTTTCAATTCCTTACCAGAGAGCAGGTTACACTGTTCAGGCTGAGAGATTGAACTTTCTCCGTTTCCTTTCATTTTTCCGGGCGGTTCATCGAGGTGCTTCTTTTGCTGGACTTCGTACAACAACTGTGAGGAAGCTGCTTCCTGAGTAAGTTCTGTCGCTTTGTACCTGCCGAACTCCAGATGTGATGGTGTGGTCACCAAAATAGTTTTCTTCACATTTTACCTGTTTTATTGTGATCTTGTAGATCTTGGGGTTTTCTTTGCCCTGTTCACACTCCTGATGGGGAACCCTGTGGATTACTAAATCATATGACTCGTACTTGCCGTGAGTTTCTCTAGCTCTCGTTTTCACTTATCATTTTGTCTTCCTACAAGTTCAGTACGACATCTTGAATTCAGCAATACTATTATCTTAATTTGAAAATTGGTTTGACCAAGTCGGAGTTTACATAGTTTTGTTAAGCTTTAAAAAAATGAGAGATTTACATGAAATCATGTTTAGTGAGAGTTTAATATATATTTGATCATGTTTCTGTTTCATTTTGCTTTGTCTCCACTTATCTATAGGTCTTTTGTGGATGCAATAAATATGCATACATTTCTAGGTCTGGTCTTTTGTATCACTATAAGATTGTGCACACTTGTAATACCATACAATATGTCACTTCTTTGCAGTAACAACTTTGCTTATTATGTTCTTCTAATTGGTCATGGTGTTTTTAGGAATCACTTCTCAATTCGATTCCAACGGAAACATCAGAGATTTTCTGAAAATAAGGAAGTCAGTTGTTGATGTTCTTGTTGGGGTTGGGATGGTATCTTCTTTGCCAAAACTCGTACGAGCTGGACCACCAAAAGTTATTCCTGTTCTTTTAGATGGTCAAGTTGTAGGCTCGCTATCTTCTAACCTAGTCACGAAGGTTGTCACCTATTTGCGGAGACTGAAAGTGGAGGCTCCTTCAATGGTAAGGCTTTTTCGATTCTTATCGGTATTTGTTAACTGTAAACTTTTTCATTGGAAGAAAACTATTTATTTGAATGCTTCTCTACAGATTCCTGAAGACCTCGAAGTGGGATATGTACCTACAAGCATGGGTGGATCTTATCCTGGATTGTATTTGGCATCATGTCCCTCAAGATTCATTAGGCCTGTTAAAAATACATCTATTCCCTCTGACAATATTGAACTGATTGGACCATTTGAGCAGGTAGCAAATCCCAGAGATATGATCTTCATATCAACCTTTTCTCGTTTACAACCAAATTAAAAAAAATATATTATTTTCTCCCGAACCAGGTTTTTATGGAAATAAGCTGTCCTGATGGTGGAAATGGAGGAAGGAATAACTCTTTCCCAGCAACTCATGAGGAAATTCATCCAACTGGGATGATAAGTGTGGTTGCTAATCTGACACCTTGGTCAGATCATAACCAAAGTCCACGTAACATGTATCAGTGTCAGGTATTTACTAGAATATTCAATGAAAGTTGTATACAATTATCCTACTGGAAACTGTTGTTTAAGATTTAATGTAATACAGATGGCGAAACAAACCATGGCATATTCTACTCAAGCACTCCAATTTCGTGCTGACCAGAAGATTTATCACTTGCAGGTCAATTCTATTCTCCTTTTTTACTCTTAGAAAGCAGAAACTACATGGTAAAATTTTCATTTGATCATTTTCCTCTTTTGGTCCCATCGCTTGTAAACCTATTTTCGTATGCGGCAGACTCCTCAATCCCCTGTAGTGCGCACGAAAACATACACCACATACAGTATTGATGAGAATCCAACAGGGACTAATGCAATAGTTGCCGTCCTGGCTCATACTGGGTAAGAAACTGCTTATGCGTGTAAGAGCTTGTTAATGATACGCTTCTTTCATCAGTGTTTCTCTTATGCATTTCTCTACCTATCTGTCTCACAGATTTGATATGGAAGATGCGATGATTTTGAACAAATCATCTGTCGAGCGGGGGATGTGCCATGGGCAAATATATCAGGTTTGAGTTCCCATTCTAACATTTTTATAATTAAGCATTCAGAAGAAATAGCTGAATAGGGTGCTTAACGTAAGCCTTTAGTTGCAATGAGTTTCCTTTCGATCTGGAACTTTAACGTAAGCCTGGTCAATGTCCCCTGCACTCGTTCCTTAATGAACCCGGAGAATAGATTCTCGTAGTTGCAATTATCATCATACAAACTACTCAGCATTTCTCTTCTGTGAGTTATTTAATCTTGTCCTCATGATCATGCAGACAGAAACTATTGATCTGTCAGATCAGAATAGCCGATCGGATAATGGTCATAAAAGTTTTAGGAGGAGTAATGATGACAAATCTGCACATTCTCGTATTGATGCTGATGGGTTACCATATGTTGGACAGGTAAATCTTTTCTTTCTATCCTCTCTATGTACTGTAAATTCATTTTTTTAATTTTAGTTTCCTTGTTAACTGCAACAGAAACTCACTATTTTTTGGGATCTGATATGCAGAAAATATATCCAAATGAGCCGTATTGTAGTATCTATGATAAGGTAGATAGCTCAATAAGGACCATGAAGCGAAAAGGCACCGACCCTGTCATAGTTGACTTTGTGTCTGTTGACATGAAAAGCAAGAACCATCCTCAAAAGGTGAGATTAACTGCTTCAAGTATCACATAGACAGTCCGATTTTGCTTAAATCTAATTTTTCAAGTTTAATGGCAGGCAAATATTCGATTTCGGCATGCCAGAAATCCCATAATCGGTGACAAATTCAGCAGTAGACACGGGCAAAAGGGTGTTTGTTCACAATTGTGGCCTGATATTGATATGCCATTTAATGGAGTTACTGGAATGCGTCCAGATCTCATAATTAACCCGCATGCTTTCCCATCAAGAATGACAATCGCTATGCTTTTGGAGTCTATTGCTGCTAAGGTATCCTTGGAAATTTGTCTGATTCTTAGGTTCCTCAGACACTGATGCTATGCATCTTCTTTTCGCGTGTCTGTTTTAACCAACTTCCCATATATTTATTTTGCTGGCAAGTATTTGTAATGTTTATATCCTCGGGTTTTTCAGGGAGGTAGTTTGCATGGAAAGTTTGTAGATGCAACGCCGTTTCGTGATGCAGTAAAAAAACCAAACGGAGAAAAGGAGAGCAAGTCCAGTTTGCTTGTTGATGATCTTGGTTCCATGTTGAAGGAAAAAGGGTTCAGCTACTATGGGACTGAGAAATTGTATAGTGGGTATTTAGGGATAGAGCTGAAGTATGATATATTTATGGGGCCTGTTTACTACCAAAGGCTGCGTCACATGGTCTCAGACAAATTCCAGGTTATTGGATCCCTCTGTTTTTATCATCCTGACATATGAACTCCAGCTTGCACTTCTCTCATCTTCGAGCTTTGTCTGAGTCAATATTTTCTGGCTTGCAGGTTAGATCCACAGGACCAGTGGATCAGCTAACTAATCAGCCAATCAAGGGAAGGAAACGAGGTGGAGGGATTCGATTTGGTGAAATGGAACGAGACTCATTGCTTGCTCATGGAGCTTCCTATCTATTACACGACAGGCTCCACACTTCTTCAGATTGCCACATTGCAGATGTGTGTTCGCTATGTGGAAGCTTGCTCACGTCTTCGGTTGTGAACGTTCAACAGAAGAAGCTGATTCAAGATATTGGAAAGTTACCTCCGGGTAGGACTCCAAAGAAGGTGACTTGCTGTGCTTGCAAGACAAGCAAAGGTATGGAAACAGTTGCAATGCCATATGTGTTCAGGTACTTAGCTGCAGAGTTGGCGGCAATGAATATTCAGATGACTCTTCAGTTAAGCGACAGAGAAGAAGCCTAAATTCGCTTTCAATTCACGGAGCACATGTTGTATGTACATCAAAGTTTTCGACTTCTCAAAGACGGAAAAATTTGAAAATTTTGGCGGATCAAGATTTAACACCAGAACAAGAACAAGAATCAAATTTCACAATGTTATAGAGTTGTGTAGAAGAATATATAAACTTATTAGTTTTGGCGTTGCTTCGTTAGTATATTTTTCTTGTGGAAACGTTCTCTATTTTTGGTCTAAGTGATGATGGTCTTAAACACTGGTGTATGATTTTGATGGATAAAACCAATGGATTTTTGATTCTTCAATACCATTAACTTTGTTAGTAACATGTTCAATCAAATTGCTCAGTTAGTAAGAAATAACCTCTGCAACTGAGTGAACCCAAGAACATAAATCCAATTCCATTTAATTTAAAGATACGAGGTTGAGAGAAAAAAGAGTTATTGATATCTGATAAATCATACAAGGACTTGCAAGTTTTACATCTAAACAACCTCTCTTTCTCCTCTTTCACTCACGAAACAAAGACTAAAGCAAAATAACAGATAAAAGTCGCTCACTTTCCGGGAACGAAGTTGGTGGCGAAGGCCCAAGCGTTGTTGTTGACTGGATCGGCCAAATGGTCAGCAAGATTCTCCAACGGGCCCTTACCGGTGACGATGGCTTGAACGAAGAATCCAAACATAGAGAACATAGCCAATCTTCCGTTCTTGAGCTCCTTCACCTTCAACTCCGCGAAGGCCTCTGGGTCGGTAGCCAGGCCCAATGGGTCGAAGCTGCCACCTGGGTAAAGCAAGTCCTCGGCCTCTCCCAACGGCCCATTTCCTGCGACTCTGTAACCTTCAACGGCTCCCATCAAGATCACTTGAGTG
>OVAY01000829.1:19160-39414 GCA_900406395.1 Kernera saxatilis | reverse complement strand
TATATTTTCAAATTTCGCGCGAAATCTTACTTGGGTATCTGATAATTTTTTGCTGAACACAATAATCTTCTCTTAATCTTTTATTTTTCAAAATCAAAAACAATGGATCCGAGAAGAAATCCAGACAAATTATCCAGTTTACCCGATTTCCTTCTGGTTTTCATCATCTCTAGCTTGCCATTCAAGGAAGTTGTAAAGACGAGTCTTCTTTCGAGGCGATGGATGAATCTTTGTCATAAAACGACTAACATCATTTTTAAAGAGCAAAATTCGTGAAATGTTCTGTTTCAAACGATGAAGAAACCAAAAAGGTCGCTAGGGTGATTTGAGCCAGAATTCTGAGAGTGATTTGAGCATCTTCATGAATAGTTTCTAACATGGGTATCTCACAATTTTAAATAATAAAATAATAAAAAGTATGAGAGATAATGAAACGGGGTTCTCAAATGAGAAACTTTGAAAAACTAATGAGAACTCTATAATATTTGTCATCCCATTATTGGTTGTATTTCTTTTTATGATCTAAAATTTAATTCTATAATATAGTTATATTAAAATGTTAATATTCTTTTGTTTGAGAAACTCTATGGTATTCTCATAGATGGAGATGCTCTTACTTGCTGGATTCTCATACCTTTGCTATCCTCTCTATAGATGGAAATGCTTTTACTTGGTGGATTCTCATACCTTTGCTATCCTCCGTAAATAGTTGAAGCAAATGATGGAGAACTTTACTGATTTCTCCGCATGACATTATACTGTATGTTTGAACAACATCTATATGACTATATCTCTCCCTATGTACGTGTTTGATGGGTTTAGAAAACAATCAACACCTCGAATGTTAATTAGGGCTTGATATCTGAAACACCATCTTCTTCTTTACGCTTCTTCCTTGTAGATGCTTCGAGAAGAAATCTAGAGAAATTGGCCTAGAAATATCTCTCAACAAGCTGCTTTGAGAGAAAGAGAGACGGAAATGAGTATTGGCGATTTTCAACCAAAAAATAACAAGAACCCTATAAATCTCCCAGATGAGAAATCTTATCGTTAAGTATGCATTTTATTTAAATTTTGATGGATGATTTGTTAACAGGGAATCGGATAATATATTGGTTTAGTAGATTAATTTGGTTTTGGTCTGGCTTTTAAGATTTTTCTTTTTAACAAATTCTTTTTAATACAGTCAACTTTTATTTTTATTATTTTTTATATTGATTATAGTTATGTTTGTTTGTGGCTCCGACTGTGACCAATAAAAGAACAATATGAAAGAAGAGGAAAAAGAACGAAAGGAAATGGAATAACGAAAATTTGAGGAAAGAAAGAGAAGATTTTGTTCCTTACTGTTCCTTTCTAAAATTGATGGGGAACATTTTTGTTCTAAATTTTTCCATAAATAAAAAGAACAAAGAAGAACGAAAAGGAACTCATGGTACCAAATGTTACTTTTAAATGGTGTAATATTCGAGGAATTCAATGTTCCTCTTTGTTTTTTTCTTTTTTGTTGGTCACCAAGCCTATGTGACGTATTTAAGATTTAGGAAAGGTAATAATTTATTCAAATTTAAATACATCAAAATTTATTTGAATATAACAAATTAGGGGATACGGCTTTTGCAACCAAAAAAAAAAAAACTTACTCTATATTATTATGACTCTTCGAGAAAAAAACTATTTCTTGTACACTTTGAGACTAACCGTTGATTCTCTATGTTGATGAATTAGTGTTTTTGATTAGGATTTTGGAATTTTTGATGTTTCAAAAAGAGAGATGTTGAGGTGCTACATTTTTATGAGGCACAATTTACTATTTATATAATATATTTTTTAAATTAAAATTTAAATGTAATACAATTTAAGAAGGAACATAATAACTGAAAAAAAAAGATTAGTTTATTAGGTAATCAAACGAAATTAACTACGAAGAAAAGATAATCGACTAATTTCGTTCTGTTCTTTTGTCATTAGGTTTTATTAATCTACCTTGTCTGGATTTGAATCAAGCTTGGAACATAGTTTAAAATAAATGGCTGCCATAATTTGTTTGTAGATTCTATAAGATTGAGTTCTCTGTATTTATTGTCATCTCCAAATATGTAGATCGTCCCATAATAGCGTCCTATACTACACACGGCCACTTTCTTTTCCTCATCGATGTAGAAACTTGTGCAAGGCGAAAACCTATGGTAACGAGTGTACCACGACAAGAATTTGGTATGATCAATCTTATCATTGGTCGTCACCCAAATATCTATCTTTGATCCATCCCAACTCTGATGCAAAATTGAGAGTTTCTTTTCTCTAACAACCGTTAGAAGCATAGCACCATAAGAAACACGATATGGAAGACATAGACGCTTAAATCTCTCGGTTGTAAAATCAAAACTGTATAAGAAGTCATGACGATAGTTTTTTGAAGCAAGCCAGTAAACATTTCCTTTCAAAGACACACTTGATTCTATGTCGAGTTTGGGACTGACGTCATCAACAACTCTCCATGAATCAGCTCTAAAATCATATATTTCAAACTCAACAACTCGGTGGTTTTGGTCGTAACTATTTAAACACCTTAAGAGTTTGTAGCTATGGCCAGATTTGTTGTTTTCATATCCTAGAGCAAACCAAGTGAATCTCTTGTAGGGCACGATCCACCTGGTTTGACCAGTACAAGGATTCCAAACTAAGAGTCTATGGTTCTTGGTGGTGCATAGCAATAAACCGTCGCAGTGAAAAACTTTAGATATATCCACTTGGTTTATATTAATATGGGAATCGATTAGGCTAAACTCACATGAAACCTTAATATATGGATTAAATACAAGATTGATGGGAATTTCCTGGAGATTTACGCTCACTGGAAGAAAACGAGATTCATTCAACATGAGAACCAGAAACTCCCTTGGTGCTTTATCAAAGTGTTTCTTGGTGTTACTATTATCATTGAACAATGTGTTCCATCGTTTGCAAGTACATCGTAATTGTTTTAGAGTTACAGCTGGAACCCTAAAGAGTATCTCTTCTATCAAATCTTGTGGAAGATCGAACATCATCAGTTTTTTTCTCTCTTGTGATCTCCAAAGGTAGAAAAAAGGAGAAATTTAGGCTTTTGTTTTATATAGAAGAGGTGTTTTCCCCCTTCATAAACTCTTTTTCTTTTCTAAAATCTTTTTTGTCACCAAAAGGTAAAACTAGATATATGTTTTTTTTATTTTCCTTAAATTTAATAAAAAGGAAAATAATTAAACATATAGAATCACATACTTATAATAGTTAAACATGGCTTTGAAATTATGCATATTTGTTTAAATTCATATAAATAAATAAAATAAACTATTTAATTATAGTATATTTATGTACATTCATATATATAAGAAATTAAATATTAAATTATAGTAGATTAGATATAATTAATATATTATTGATGGTAAATTTTAATTATTAGGTATTCGCCAATTACAATGTGACACACGAATTTCTCACCTACATGAGGTCTCTCGAAATAAACAACTTTCATAGTCAACCTATTGGACGAGCCCCATAATTACCATTTACCAAAACGCACATTGCTATCCTCAAAAAGACTATGATGGGATATATATATATTGGTTTTCTCATTATGAACTCCATTATTTGGTAAAAAATGTGTTTAACCTAAGTTAACCTAAGATTAGGTGTACATGTTGAGATTAGGTGTGATTAAAATGTGTTAAACATTGTTAAAAAAAAAAAAAATTTATGTGTACATGTTGAGATTAGGTGTGATTGGCCTAAGTTAGCAATGTGTTCTAACGAGGATTTGGTTAAGTTTATCAGACCCATTTCTTCTCCTCATTCCTTCACAATTATGATATGGATGAGCCTCTCTCACTCTCTGTCTAAGCATTTTCTCTGGCTTAACTCTAGAATTCCTCATCAGTATTCTTCTCCTCCACCGTGCACTAACCACCACCTCTGATTTGCTTTCTTTTATCTTTTTTTTGTGTGTTTCAAACCATAAATCGCTTTTCTATCACTTCTCCTTGTTCCCAATAAAAATCTTAAGACTATGAAGTGTAGAAAGAAGTAAGGAACCGCCTCGATCTTCCTAGAACCGGTGTGAGAGTCAACCGGAAAGTTTTTCCGATTTGGCTAAAAGGTGAGTTTTTCCACCAAAACTCTATATTCAGTTCATCTTGAGCTCTACAGCAGAAAAGGTTTTAATGTGTTCAGAGATTTAAATTCAGTCGAAATAGCCAGGAAAGCTCTCAGGCACCTTGTTCCTTTGCGGGCCAGCAAGGATCAACTTCATTGACCCATTTTCCGGTGAGTTTTTGGTCCAATCAAACTTCAATTTCTCGTTTGTAGAAGTAACCGAGTCAATCAACACTTTGACATTTCCTAAATGGATAAAAAAAATACTTGATTCGGTTAGGCCGGTTCAATTGATCTATTCGGTTTAATTAGATGGTTGATTAATCAACCCTAATGGTTTGTTTGGATTGATTTGCTTAGGTACTAGCTAGCTAGCCCAAGAATTGGTTGGTTTAGCTAAACCGGTTTGAAATCTGATTTGATTTTGTGAACTGGTAAGTAAACCGGTTAATTATGATTCAATTGGATATGGTTGGGTCCAATTGGTTAAGTATATGATTGATTGTAATGGTTTAATTGACTAGGACTATTAATCAAGTGGTAGTTGTATAGTGGGTCATGTTGAGATGTTGAAGGACTTGTACGTGAGTCATAACGGAACGTACGTAATCCTACGTACGTTGAACGATGTTATTGTTGATTGTTTGTGATTGTGTTATGATTATGTTAAAAGATATAATTATTTATTGATATATATAAATATAATATCGTCAAAAACTTAAATCGTAATTTGTGTTCACGAGTAGTATTTAAACGAGTGTTGTATACAGATACGAAAGTAGAAGAAGAGATGTTAATTATTAGAACAACAAATGTTAAGAAAAAGAGGAGAATCGACGCGTTTGGTGAGAGCGTTTGTCTAGGTATCTATGCCTGGCGACGAAAAGTGCGATTTAGCGTTTTCCTTTACGATCTACGCCGGAGATCGGCCTCACGCCGGTCGCCGAGAACTCTTCCCCCTCCCTTCATAGTCTGGTACTGATGGTGGCTCTTGATTCGTCGCTAACCCCTCCTGTACCACCGGATGGGGCTCCGTCGCAAACCCTAGATCATGGGTCCGTCGCTGTCTGTTCAAATCCGTCGCCTTCATCTCAAGCCTCTCCGCCAGTTAAATCCTCAATTCCGGGAGTAATCCCTTCCACCGCCGTGCCTTCTTACGCCGAGCGGTTCAAGGCTTCACTAAGGAATCTTCACAAAATCTCCTCACCGGTCGTCCTGGAAGATGGAATACCGGTCGTTCAAGCCCCTGCCTCAGTATTATTGAAAGCTGCTGATCAATGGAAAGGACACATCATTGCCCAATTCCGTGGTCTCATCCCTCCTCCAGCAAAAATTTTCTCAGATCTCAATCCTGCGTGGGGAAAATATGGGAACATCACAATAAGAACCCTATCGGATACGTCTTGCCTCATATTGATTCCGTGCATTTCTACACGAGAATGGGTTCTCCAGATTGGCTATTGGCAAGCAGATAACTGTGCGTTCTCGGTGTATCCTTGGTCGGCAGAAGCATCCTTGGTAATGCCAGAACTAACCTCGGCTCCGACGTGGGCGGTGCTTAAGAACGTTCCCCCGCAAATGTACTCGTTGGAAGGCATAAGTGTCATCACGAGTGCCATAGGAGAACCTCTTCACACGGAGAAGTCTCGACTGGACCCTTATAACTTTGGGAATACGAAAGTCAAGGTGGAAATTATGCTGGATAGTGCTCCTCCTACGACGATTATTGTTCGGGATACCCAAGGGTTTTCGGTGAGAGTTGAAGTATCCTATCCTAGGCTCCCGCCGGAATGTTGTAACTGTGGCCGCTTTGGTCATCTGCTCAATCGGTGTCCTCAGCCGTTAATGAAAAAAAAACATGGGGCAGAGGTAGCTCGTGGTCTGATACCTGGAGGCTCAGCGGTTGCAGATACAGAGATCTCTCTTGCAGGCCAGTCTCAGGTGGTTAATGTTGAGGATGGTTTGGTGAAGTCTGTTGATGTGGTGAGTGTGGTGGAGGGCCAGGAAACTGTGTTGGAGAAGGCTAAGCCTGTTGTAGCAGGGACTCAGGTGGTTGGTACAGAAGTAGGGGTGGAACCGGAGGTGGAAGAGCAACCTTTAGCCTCTTTGGCTAGCAAGAAAACAGCAAAAAGGGCAGAGTCTAGGAGAAGGTCTAAGGAGAGAGGAAGGAGTAACCCTCCAGTTAAAGAGATTATTAGGCATCAGCGAGATTCAACCATGTCTGCAAAAACTCAAGAGATTGTTAGAGATTGGATAAAGGAACGAAAAGAAAAGATACTCGTTGGAGTGGCGGAGTCCCCGAGTGTGCAAAGTATCGAACCCATTGTCTCGATTAAGACGGGTGACAGTAAGCTTGATAAGCTCGACTTGGCAAGTAGGGCTAGAGCCAAGCAGAAAGGGGTGGCTGTGTTATGGCCGTTGAGAGTGGAAAGTCAGCTGTAAGTTCAAATTTAAAGTACTCACAGTCTACTCGAGGCAGGTCCTCGGGTAGGACTGGCAACCTCTGAAAGCTTAGCTTTCTCCTTCACCTTTTGTTGTAATTATGAAGGTCTTCTGCTGGAATGTAAGGGGCTTAAATAGCCACTCTCGTCAGAGATTTATCAGAAGTTGGGTTGGTACAAATAAGCCTATTATTGGCAATGTTTTGGAGACGCATGTATCACAGGATAATGCGGATTTTGTAGTTCGGTCTACATTTCCAGGGTGGAGATGTGAGAATAATTACGAGTACTCGGAGAATGGTAGAATATGGGTCATTTGGGATCCATCGGTCTCGGTTATCTGCTATCATAAATCGGCTCAAATTATGCTGTGCGGAATTTATGATCCAGCAACAAATGAGAGTTTTACGGTAGCGTTTGTCTATGCTTTTAACACGGTAGTCCAGAGACGACCTCTTTGGGAGGAAATCTCGAGGATTTGCCAGGATTCTCCAGCCAGGAATTGCCCGCTTTTGGTGATGGGAGATTTCAACCAGATTGTCACAGTAAACGAGCATTACTCAATCATGCCTCATCCCCTTCCTCTCTCTGGTATGTCGGAGCTCCATGACTGTTTAGCTACAAATGAACTTGCAGACTTACCGAGCAGGGGAGTATTCTATACTTGGTCAAATGGGCGTCCAGAGGACCCAATTCTCAGAAAGTTAGACAGAGTTGTTGGGAATGAACATTGGAGGGATAAATTTTCGGAGTCCTTGGCCGTTTTTGACCCTCCAGGGGACTCGGATCATTCGCCTTGCTTGGTTTCGACTGACTCCTCGATTCAGTGCTCAAGGAAGAGCTTCAAGTATTTCTCCTTCCTCTCTACTCATCCACGGTTTCAGACCAGTATCAAAGAGGCTTGGCGTAAACCGGTCTGTGTGGGGTCAAAGTTGTTCACATTGGGGCAGAGGCTGAGGGAGGTTAAATTCACATGCAGGAAGTTGAACAAAGAAGGGTTCGGAAATATCCAACAGAAAACTAAGGATGCGTTGACTCATCTTCAATCAGTCCAAGAATCCCTTTTGTCTTCACCTTCAGACACTCTGTTTAGGCAAGAGTTTGTGGCACGACATAAATGAAAATTCTTTGCAGTAGCTCAGGAATCGTTCTATAAACAGAAGTCAAGGGTGCGCTGGTTGAGAGATGGGGACGCTAATACTGCTTTCTTCCACAAATCCGTGATTGCTAACCAAGGAAGGAACTGCATCAAGTATCTCCGGGGACTGAATGATGAGCGAATAGAGAACTCGGATCAGATTAAAGATATGCTTATATCCTACTACCAGAACCTCTTGGGTTTTGAAAACTCCGGAGTGACGCCTTATTCGGTGGCAGAGATTAAGGACTTGCTTTCATTCCTGTGTGATCAAGGACTAGCCTCAGCGCTCGTAACAGTTCCCTCGGAGAAGGAGATAAAGAACGCCTTCCTCAGAATGCCGAGAAATAAAGCCCCTGGTCCGGATGGGTTTCCGTTAGAGTTTTTTGTCGAAGCTTGGGACGTGGTTGGTGAGGATACGGTGAAAGCAGTTCAGGATTTCTTCATCACTGGTCACTTACCGAGGAGGTTTAATG
Source organism: Kernera saxatilis (assembly GCA_900406395.1). Classification (NCBI taxonomy): domain Eukaryota; kingdom Viridiplantae; phylum Streptophyta; class Magnoliopsida; order Brassicales; family Brassicaceae; genus Kernera; species Kernera saxatilis. The sequence goes on along the minus strand of OVAY01000829.1, from coordinate 31,225 downwards.
CTACAGCTATAACCCTTATCCCAAAAGTCCACGGCGCTGACAAACTTACTCAATTCAGACCAGTCTCCTGCTGTAACACAATTTATAAAGTAATTGCCAGGTTACTAAAGACGAAGCTCAAGTTGTTCATCTCAGATGCAGTGCAGGGAAACCAAGTTGGGTTTGTTCAAGGGAGGTTTCTGTGTGAAAATGTATTGCTCGCCTCAGAGTTAGTGTCAGATTTTCATGTTCAAGGGGAGGTTTCCAGGGGCTGCTTGCAAATCGACTTGACGAAGGCCTATGACAACCTAAATTGGGAGTTCCTGGAAAATGTACTTATAGCAGTGGATCTACCGGTCCAATTTATCCTTTGGTTGAAGGAGTGTATCACCTCCACAAGCTTTAGCATTGCCTTTAATGGAGAGCTGATTGGTTTCTTTCAGGGGAAGAAAGGACTTAGACAAGGAGATCCTATCTCATCCTTGCTCTTTGTTCTGGCAATGGATGTCCTATCTAAAAAGTTGGATCGTGGTGCAGCCAATTTGGTATTTGGGGCCCATCTGAAGTGTAATGCTCCTCTGGTAACGCATCTAAGCTTCGCGAACGACGTATTAATTTTCTTTGATGGTGCAGAGACCTCCCTTCGTGGAATCTTGGGTATCTTAGAGGAGTTCAAGGGTGCTTCTGGATTGGGGATTAATAGAGAAAAATCAGCACTGTTTTTGGATGGAGGGGATTTTGGTCGTGTTAAGGATATGTCAGAAAGGATGGGGTTACAACATGGATCCTTTCCAGTTCGCTATTTAGGCGTTCCTTTAACTTCTCAAAAACTCCGAAAGCAGGATTATCAGCCTCTGATAGACAGGATAGCGGGTCGCTTCAATGCATGGACTGTTAAGCATTTATCCTTCGCAGGACGGCTCCAGCTTATCAGGTCTGTTATTTATTCCACTATCACCTTCTGGGCATCTGTTTTTAGCTTACCGAAGCAATGCCTTGAGGAGCTCGAGCGTATGTGTAGTGGGTACCTGTGGAAAGGTTCCCCTAACTCTTCTAGAGGAGCAAAAATTAGCTGGGCTTCGGTTTGTACCTCTAAAGAAAGCGGGGGTCTAGGGCTGAGAAGACTACTTGATTGGAACAAAGTGCTAAATCTAAAGCTCATTTGGATGATTTTTGCCAAAGGGGGCTCTCTTTGGGTCGCCTGGGTGAGGAGACATTTAATTGGAACTAGATGCTTCTGGAATTTGGACCCCTCAACCTCAGGTAGCTGGATATGGAGAAACATTTGTAAACTAAGGCCCTTGGCCAGGCAGTTTATAGTGTGTCAGTTGGGGTCAGGAATTACGGGTAGCTTTTGGAACGATAACTGGACATCTCTGGGTCCTCTGCTGGAGTTAACGGGGGAGAGTGGACCAAGGGTGTCCAGGTTACCGGAAAGTGCAGTGGTGGCTGATGCTTGTATTGATGGGAAGTGGTGGTTATCGAGTAGTAGAAGCAGGAATCCGGTGATACAACTCCTCAAGGCTTGTCTTCCTCCGGCGCTGCCTATAGCTTCTGAGGTCGAGGATGACATGTACTTGTGGAAAGTTGGTAACAGTCAACCTTCCACACGTTTCTCCACCTCAGAGACTTGGCTTCACTTGTTCCCACCGACAGATCGAGTTGATTGGTCTGAGTCTGTTTGGTTTAAGGGTCGTGTACCAAAGCATGCGTTCTTGGCTTGGGTGACAACAAGACATCGTTTGCACACCAGGGATCGCCTATCGAGTTGGGAACTGCATGTACCTACGATTTGCCTTTTATGCAACAATCATGATGAATCGAGGCAACATCTATTTTTTGATTGTGAGTTCTCTGCAGAAGTATGAATGTTCTTTACTGATAAGGCCCATGTTTCTCCTCCAACTATGTTTGAAGATGGAGTTAGATGGTTGAGGAATCCGTGTCGTGATAAAAACATTGCATTGATTCTTAGACTCGCCTATCAAGCATCATTGTACCTGATTTGGAAGGAGAGAAACTCAAGGATTCATATTACCTCCTCAAGACCAGCCTCAGCGTTAATCCGAGACATAATAAATATCATCAACTGCCGTTTAGATCCTCTTTCAAGAGCTCAAAGAAATCTTCCTCGAACGATCTCCTTTCTTTCTATTTGGTTTAATGTTTTCCAACCGTAAGTGGTCTTCTGTATGTTATTGCAGGTGTTTAGTCTCAGGTGTGAGACCGCCATGCGTGTTTTTCCCTTGCTGCCTTTGGGTAAGCTTTATAAAATGGTATCTTTAAAAAAAAAAAAAANAAAATGTTTTTTTAAAAAAAAAAAAAAAAAAAAAAATTATTAGAACAACAATACAGATAAACTTCTCTCCTCCGTTCTCTCTTACCAGACTCTCTCTTCACTTGAGACCTGCTGTGGAGTTAGCGGCGGCGAGTCCCACATCCGCCGCCCACTCGTCTACTCCTCCGTGCACCGCGGCCCCCGGGCTCGTCGGTGAGATTCAACACCGGCGAGCTCGCCTGATTTCTCTCTCGCCTTTTCATTTCAGAATCACCGCTTCTCCTCTTCCTGGTTCACCTCGACCTCGCATAAAGACGAAGCTGCTTTACGGTGGTGGTATCAGGCCAGATCTACCGCGGCGCAAGGCATGGATGTCGGCGGCGAAGACAAATCGGATCTCGAGACCTCGGCTTCGGGTCAGATCTCTAGAGGGGAGCGAAGCGGCGGACCACGGTGGAGGTGCAGGGATCGCCGAATCCTTGGGTCGTCGCCAAACCAAGTCTGAAGGAGATCTGGCTCATCCCCAAGTCGTGGCCAGAAACCTAACCGGTTCCGTTGTAAACCGCTGTGGTAATAAATCATCAGCCAGTTGCGTCCTCCGCCTGAATCGTGAAGCCGGTGTGGGTGGTGAAAGAGCTCGTCTCCTTTCGCTATTTCGGAGCCGCCGCCGGAGGCAAATTCCGGCGAAGCCGCAGTCGACGGCGGCGGCAGATGCATGGTGGGTTCTCCATTAGGCATCTAGGGTTTTCTTCACATTTTTTTGTCCGGGCCTAATTTTGTTTTAGAAAAGCCCAATCCGGATTAGGTTTAGGTTTTAGTTGGTTTTTTTTATTTGATTTGGATTGTGGTTGTAAGTTGGGCTTATATTTGAATCTATTAAAAAAAAACTTAATTTCAAAAAAAAGTAGAAGAAGAGAATATTTGCTTCTCAAAGCCGCATGCATTCCCATATATAATCCCACATGGCCATGTGTGTAGTGAGCAGTAATGTGAAGCCAACATTTATTTGTCTGCGTTAGTCTACATGTAACCTTTTGTGTGTGTGTGTGCAAAAGTCTACATGTAACCTGATCCTGATTCTATTGAATAATCGGCTTGAAACAAATTATATAATTGATCAAATTCAATCCCTGCTCAATCTCGGATAAAACATGATATAATTAGTTATATATGTTTATCTACATATATTTAAAACATGATATATGATCTGCACAAGCCAACTTTCGGCATAAAATGGTCTATTAATTCGAAAGTTGAAAGCGACATAATTTAAGAACTGTGATTGGTTTACTCGGCATAAAATGGTACAATATTAATTCGAATGTGACATGTATATTAAGAAGGTTGACAAGAAGAAAGAAAATGTAGATTAAGTAGTTCATATTGGTGAATAAGGGTTAGTTAAATTTTTCTATATATATTCTATAGAAGCTGATCTGAAAACAACAGTTATACTCTAATTAAAAAAAAAAAAACAAAAAAACAAAACTTAAAAGTGGATAGTATGAGTTGAATTAAGCCGACAAATTTTTGTTTTTAAATAATTGAAACTACAGTAGAACCTCTATAAATTAATACTCGATAAATTAATAAACACGATAAATTAATAAATTTTGTCTGTTCGAAGTTGGGCCAATGTAAAAATTAACAAGATTCGATAAGATAATAAAATAATAATTTTTTAGAAACTTCTTTGTAAATATATGGTCCCAATAATATCATAAATTAATAATTATAAATCTTAGATATACATAACTAAAGTAATTTAATAAAATATGAATCCACGTGAAAAGAAAATTACAATATTAACATAATATTGGATATGTAAATAACAAAACATAAAGTAATTGAAATAAAAAAAATTCTAAAAAAATATAAACTCTAAAGTAAATTTTTTATTTGAAATAAAGGAAAATATCAAATTTTATGGTTTATGAAAAAAAATCTATAAATTAATACCTCTCTAAATTAATAAAATTTTATAGTTTCGATATTATTAATTTATAAAAGTTTTACTGTATATACAAAAATAAATCTACACGCCGCGTGTACCAGCCCCAGACATTTTAGGATAAAATGGGACCCACATATATATTCGCAACGTGCGCGTTTAGGAGAATGACGCGGCAACCACGTGGGTTTTTCCTTCATACTATAAATGGATGATGTGGGAGAACAAAATTAACGTAGTTAATGCAGAAAAAAGGGAAAAATGTAAAACCAAAATTCTAAATAATAAAAAGTAGAAGATTAACGCAAAATAAAAATATATTAATAAAAAAATATTATTTTTATTCTTGATGTGAATATTGTTAAAAAATTAACTAAAATCTAAAATTCATTTTTATTAAGATTAAATAAAATACATTTTTTTAGTTAAAAGAATCTAACCCATTAGTTTTCTTTTAAAATTAATTATGGCTTTACTTTTCTGCCGATTTCGAGTACATAAGAGGCATAATTGAATGGATTTTTCAATCATTTTGTATTCTTCTTATTGAAAACAGATCTTAGAAATGCAATTTTGGAGATGAATAAACCATTCTCACACTATAAACTTTTGAGATTATAAGGCCAAACGAATACTGATTCATCTCCAAAATTTTTTTTTTTTGGTTACAAAAAATTTTGGAGATGAATCAGTATTCGTTTGGGCTTATAATCTCAAAAGTTTATAGTGTGAGAATGGTTTATTTATTTGATAATAAAATTTGATATATAATTATATTTTGTTCGTATAACTCTCAAAAATATTTATATTATTTTTGTCAAAACAAAGTAATATAAATTTTCTTTAACAAATTTAACTGTAGTAACACTAAAAGTTAAAAGGTGGTTTTTTATTAAATAAAAGTTTATTTTGTAGTATTTTTAAATCGAGATTGATCTTGTATTTTTGGTTATTTGGAGGTTTTTTTATCGAAAACTCTTGGAAATGTAGTAGAAACACGATTCTCGAAAATCTCAATTTAGAAATGCGATGGAAGAGTTTATTTCCGTTTTGGAAACGCAATAAAAACTTACATTTTTATTTAGAAACATAATAAATGATTTGAAAACGTAACAATATATTAGAATTTTGTAATTAAAGAAAAAAAACTAATTAGTGTGAAGAATATAAAATAAGAATGAAGATGTTCTAAATCTTTAACTTTGAACATTATGATATTTATCTTTAGTTACCCTAAGTTTAAAATGTATGTACTAGATTTGTGTTGTTTCAACCATTTATTTTTTTAATATGTTTTTTTATATTTGGTGTGTCATTATCTATTTTTTTTTTTCTTTTTATAACTCAGGGGTAAATTTCAGGTCTATGGAGGAACCTAGACTAATCCTCTAGGGGAGGTGCAACCCACGGATAGACTCTCTTTCCAGATATGCAAATGAGCCCAAAAGCAGGGATCCATATCCGTGTGAGTGTACAGAAACAATGTGTTATAGTTTCACGCAGCAGGTGGATCGAACTTGAAACGTGTTGGCATCCCAGGTCCGTCCCTTTACCACCTCACCACAAAGAAGACAAAAAACAATAAGATAAATTCAGCACATAATAATGCAATCGCATCTGCATGCATGTAACTTTATAACTTAGATATGTTAGGTAACAAATTGTACGGTCACAAACCGTACGTCTCAATTCTTTGCCTATATAAACCTCACTCGGTCCGTTTCTTTTTCAAGTCTTCACAGAACTTTCGATCCTCTTAGATCTTTTCAAAATCAAAAACCATCGAATTAAATTTCAGTTTTGAGTTTTTTTTTTTTTTTTTTGAAAAGGGCAGTTTTGAAAACTGAACTTCCAACAGTTTTGAGTTTTAATCCCACGAAAAATGGATTATTCAGAAAATGTTCCTTCTAATGATCAAAACCATTTTGCACCATCACTTCCTTCTTCTTCTTCATACTTGACAAGAGATCAAGAACATGAGATCATGGTCTCTGCTTTGCGACAAGTGATATCCAACACTGGAGGTGACACTTCATCATCAAACTTGATCGCCGGTGGTGAAGCTCTTCCGCCTCTGGACGCTGGTCCTTGTCCTATATGCGGCGTCACTGGTTGCTACGGCTGCGCATTCCAACGGCCGCAAGAAGAAGTAAAGAAGGAAAAGAAGTACAAAGGAGTGAGGAAGAAGCCATCGGGTAAATGGTCGGCCGAGATATGGGATCCGAGTTTGAAAGCCAAGAAGTGGCTTGGAACGTTTCCGACAGCGGAGATGGCAGCGCGTGCTTACGAGGAGGCGGCGGCTAAGGTTGTCGGGAGAAGGAATTAAGCGATGGAGGTCCGATAGAGGAGATGAATGAGAAGGAAAGGTTTGGTTGGTGATCATACACGGGGAGGTGGAAATGCTACATATTTACTATTGAAATCAAACTTAAAACTAAAATTAAAAACATATATATAGTTATATGGAAAATTAAGAGATGCTTTGAGAAAGAAAATAGTATACTCGCTAGGTTTCATTGTTTTCTAGTTTTTATTGTTAATTTATGAAGCTCAGTTTTATTTTGTAATCAATATAGTGATACAGTAACATCACTAGCATAAACCACTATACTACATACCATGGTTAATCGAACGGAAACTTTGAAAAATATGATTGGAATATATTTGTATGATTGAATATATTTGTATGATTGAATAAATTGAATTAATATTGATTCATAATTATTGGTACTTTGTTGTTAACTGCTTATTTGGAATGTTTTAGGGTACAAAACCGTGTATACATAATTATTGGGAAAATTAAAAAAAAAATTAAAACACAAGTATTTAATGTTTTTTCATATCCGAAAAAATTCTAAAAAATCATTTTATGAAAGAGATGGAGTATTACGGTATTACCTAAAGGAGTTATGTTTATTACTAAAAAATCCTCGATTACACGATCAATCTTAAGTATCGCAATTGTTGCATGATGGACTTTTGAAGTCATAGTTCGCAGATCGGCATTTTCTTTTTGTCGATGGATCTTTGAAGGATCTTGAAATCGAAGTTTCTGAGGCAAGACTCGTCATCCCCCAACCATTTGCTGGCCATCTCATGCTTTGAATTCCTTGATTTCGGAGCTGGTTCTGTTCCATGATCAAGCTTATAACAAAATAATTAATTACTCACTCATGATCAAGCTTATAACAAAAGCAAAAGTGATAAATGAAGACATAATTAAAGAGATAAGAGAAAATGGTTAGAGAAATCTTCTCTAGGATTGCTGAAATGGTGAATTCTTCATTAACATATAAATAAACAAGTTTTTTGTTCTTAAGGAGGCTAAAAAAAATTAAAACTTAGGTTAAGAGGTATCTAACAATTGCTTAAATACATACAAAGCCAAAATGAAATCTAGATCTTCTGGTATTCACTAAATCAATCGTAATTTTTGAACCGCTGATCAGATCCAAAGCCAAAGTGAAGCTAACTCAATTTCTTAGAAACATATGCATGTTATTTAACTTTAGTTTTTTTGGACTGCCAAAATCATATAATTTGAGAAGAGGCCCTTTCCAAAACTCTAGCACAAGCGATTGAGGAGGTCGAGAGGAGCTTGTGTGAAGCCTTTTATTCCTCTCTCTCTCCAAATCTCATATATCGAAGCTTGATGAAGGAGACGCACAATGAGATTGATATTACCATTCGAGGAAGGCCGTTCAAGCCATCTTAGACAGGCCATGAACGAAGAAGGCGCTGCTAACTGTGCACTCGAAGTGAAAACATTCCAAACCTGTTGAGAGTAAGGACAGTCAAAGAAAATATGCTGGCGGGTTTCCGGATACAGACCACAAAGAAGACAGGTTTCCGGTATCGGCATTCCCCAGGACCTCAATCTGTCTCTCGTCAGTAGCCTGTCCCTTGCTACCACCAACTGAGAAAAGCATGCTTTGGAATTCTCGCTTTAAACCAAACCGATGAGAACCAATCCACCTGAACTTGCTGTGGATGTATGGCTCTCCAAGTATCCCTTGAAGAAAAAGAGTGATTGGTTGAGTCAGTATTAGTTAGCCAAACATAAGAGTCATATGTTTCCAAAGCTAGGATAGGTGCAGCAGCTGGGAGACATTGGTTTAGCAGCGATATGAGTTATCATGCCAAAAACTTGCCGTTATCCCAGAACCCAATTCACAAAGAAGAAAGGGCCTTGAGATATCTCTCAGCTTGCAAAGGCTTTTCCAAATCCAGCTTTCAGCCATAGGCTGTAACTCCCATAAATTTTGAGAGCCAAGCAAGATTAAGACGAACCCAAGATACCCACAGAGAACCTCCAGCTGTAAAAAGCAACCAAATTAGCTTGAGACCAAGTACCTTATTCCAATCAGCAAGCCTCCTAAGACCGAGCCCACCACTCTCCTTAGGAGTACAAACTGAATCCCAACTCACCCTTGCCCCTCTTCCTGAACCTGCAACTCCTTTCCACAAAAAAAAGGTTGCATAATTGTTCCAGAGTCTTAAGACATTGGTTGGGTAGAATAAATACCGATGACTATTGGAGATAACTTGGGAAGCAAGATGCGGATCAAGTACTTTGGACTATGAAAGCCTGTCTATGAAGTGAAGCCCGTAAACCCGTGAAACCTAAATGGAAAGACTTGAATAGTAAGACGTAGATCTCAATATTATTAGCATATTTCCTTATGTGTTTAGGAAAGTTTACATTATATGGTTTTAGCATTATGTTAATGTTGCTACTATATATATATATGTATCTTGTATTCTCATATTCAAAACAACTCAATAATATCATATTCTATAATATTTGACATGGTATCAGAGCATTCGATTCTGGTTCTTTACTATGAAAGCCCGTCTATGAAGTGAAGCCCGTAAACCCGTGAAACCTAAATGGAAAGACTTGAATAGTAAGACGTAGATCTCAATATTATTAGCATATTTCCTTATGTGTTTAGGAAAGTTTATATTATATGGTTTTAACATTATGTTAATGTTGCTACTATATATATATGTATCTTGTTTCTCATATTCAAAACAACTCAATAATATCATATTTTATAATATTTGACAATGACCAAAAGGATATGATCGAGTAAATGACAGATTCATCTATCTGAAACTAATTGATAAACGTTTCACCTTCGCATGCCTTGTATTTAATTCTCGCTGATTAAATTGATTTAATTCTTCACCTTTACAACTCTTCCTTTATCAAAAAGATTTGCACTGTCAAGGTCATATCATTACCTCTTCGAAGCTATGTATGTATATATACACACATTTACATACATGTGAAATTAGTCAATGTGTGAAAATGTTGTTTAATTATATATGATTATTGTTTAGAGTAAAAATTGTTTTAAATCAAAAGAGATTTGTCAATGGAGGTATATATGTATACGTATGAGAAAATAAACTAATATGGATTAGAGAAGCTGTTAACATACATTTGCAAAGTATAGTAGAAAATAAGTAAAACTAGGCATAGTAGAAAACAAATACAATACAGGTCAGGGAAGCTATCAACATGCACAAAAGATACTAATGGGAAACAAACCGATGGAGTTCCAAAAAGTTTTTTTGAAAAAAAGTTCCAGAAAGTTTACATTTGTCTTGTACAATGATGATTGTAAAGACTAAAAAGGTCATGGTGCATAAGTTTTAGAGATTGTAATAGGGAGTTATGGTGAAATAATCCACCATTTACTTCTACTTTGTCTTTTTCTTACTCCTAGGTTTTTCTTACTTCTATATCATTCATTTTTTCATACATGTTTTATAATTCGTATTATTGCTTAAGTTGATACAAACAATTTACATGAAATCATGCGCGGGTACTCACCTAGTAACTACAAAGGAAAAAAAGGAAAGAAAAAAAGATAACTCGTTTAACCTTTAATTAGGTGTCCCATATATAGAAACTCGTTTAAACTCATTGCTTAACTTAATTTTTTTGTTATTAAAAATATACGAACTATGACCGAAAGAATATAAAGAAGCTTAATTCTTTTTAATTTGGCGACAGGTGCGCATAATCTTCACCTCTTTTTGTAAGAAAATCTTGAAATCTCTTACTCATGAATTAACCTCCGTTGCCTGTTCGCAAGATCTTAAATGGCTACGGGGAGTGTTAGTCCGTCTTGAAGATAGTTCATGAATCACGAGGATTAGAAGTGTGGTGGATGGCTGGATGCTGAGATGTTGAGAGACTTCTAAGTCCTAACGAATTACGTAATCATGCCAATTAATGAAGTTATTGTTGATTGGTTGTGACTGTCTTGTAATGATGTTAACGGTAGAATTCTTTACTGATATATATAAATATGATATCATCGTCAAACTTAAATGGTAACTTGTGATCACGAGTAGTACTTAAGGAGTGTTGACTGTGTTGTATTAGTCTACGTTTAAATACATATATACGAAAGTGGAAGATTAATTAAGAGTGTTTGCTTCTCGAAGGCCACACATGGCCATGTGTATATAGTGTGCTGTAATGTGAAGCCAACGTTTATTAAGTCTACCGATTCTATTGAATAATCGGCTTGAAATATTCATGTGTGATTGGACTTTGTAATACCGATTCTATTGAACAATGGCTTGAAACATCATGTATGATCAGATTCCAGCTCAATCTGGGAGACTGGGTCGTTGGACCAAATGACTTAAATGTTGACTTAGATAAATACATACTTCGCATAAGTAGATAGATATATTAATCCAGCTCAATTCCAGTATATATAGATATATTTAAAACATGACATATTCTGTACAAGCCAACTCGGCATTGAATGGTCTCTACTCATTCGAAACTCGAGAGTGACATAACTTAAAAGAAGTGTAATGGTTTACTCGGCATAAAATGGTATAATATTTGTCCTAATGTATAAGGAAACAAAAAATGTAGATTAAGAAGTGAATTTTGGTGAAAGTGTTAAATTGTTGTATATAGAAGCTGACCTGAAAACGGCAAAATTTTTTTGGGTAAGTGTTAAATTGTGAAAACCATAGTTAACACTCTAATTAGAAAAACTTAAAAGTGAATAGTATGGAATTGAATAAGGCGACAAAAAAAAATTTAATAATTGAGACTAATGTCTAAAGGCTTTTTGTAACTCAAAAAAAAAAAAAATATCTACGTGCAGTGTGTACCAGCACCAGACATTTTAGGAACCCACATGGATATTTTTTTTTTATAACTAAGGGGTAAATCTCAGATATATGAAGGGATCTAAACTAATCTACTGTCTACTGGGAGAGATGCAGTTCACGGATAGACCTTCTCTTCGGATATGAAAATAGGCCTAAAGCAATGGTCATATCCGTGTGGATGTCTAGGAACAATGTGTTGTAGTTTCACGCAGCAGGTGGATCGAACCTGAAACATGTTGGCATTCCAAACCCGTCCCCTTACCACCTGACCATAAAATCTCACATAGATATTTGCAACGTGTATCTTTATGAGAATGACACGGCGACCACGAGATTTTTTTCCGATGTGGATACAAACATAATTAACGTTGTTAAATTTTTGTTTAATTATAATAAGCAACGCAAAATAATTAAATAAAAGAATTGAAATGAATAATGATGGTTATAATAAGTATAATACTGATGATAATGAAGACAACAACAGATTTTATGGATTGGCCGGTTTTTTCGAATCACCTAATAATTTTTTTTGTTTAAAAAATATATAGTGCTAAAAGTCACTTGTATAATTTCTGTTTTGTAAATTTTTTTATTTCAATTTCGTTAACTAAATCATTTAATTAATATAGTAATACTTTTGAGCAAAAAAAGGTATTATACGGATATAATAATTTAGAAATATATATATATATATATATATATATA
>OVAY01000829.1:0-19149 GCA_900406395.1 Kernera saxatilis | reverse complement strand
ATATATATATATATATATATATATATATATATATATATATATATATTTTTTAATTGATAATCACATACGGATAACTTAGTTATTAAGAAAAAAATATTCGAATTACGAGTAAAATATTAGAATTAGGATTTAGCTTAAGAGACTTCATATGGAGTCTGTATAACTTTTGATACTTCAATTAAAGTCTATTTAGAGTTTAGGATCTAGAAAACTTCGAATGAAGTCTATTTATAGTTTAAGGCCTAGAGACTGCAATTGAAATCTACTAAACTGAAAATTTTAACCTAACCAAATGAATTAAGGATTTTACAAGCAAAATTACCCGACATATAAAAGGATTTTACAAGCCATTTTCAGTATTTTGTGGTAAAAACCCGAAACCCTAGCGCCGCTTCTCTCTGAGGCGCCGATTCTCTTTTAGCCGCCGATCTGACTTCGCCACCGGTTATTTGCGTTGCCGCCGGTAGTAAACTCCTCACCGACCACGCCGAAGTTGCATCCTCACATCTTCTTCCCGGTAATTATGCGTTTTCCCTTTCATTGGTTTGCTTTTCCTCTCTCTCTCTTCCTTTTCGTCGAGGGAAATCCGTCATCGCCGTTGCCGCTTACTCTTCCTTTAACTAAGTGACGGATTTTTCTTCCTTTGCAGATCTTTTACCCGCGAGTATTCTCGTCGCCACCGTCGTCGCCGATTACTTATACTCGCTGCTGAGGTCCTTCTCTCGCCGCGGGGTGTATCACGGTAAGCCCCTCTTCTTCTACGTGCAAGCCCCATCTCCTTTATCATCTTCTTTCCTCTTTGTCAAACCGCAACCTTTACTTTGTCAGATCTGCGAAGTCGCGGCCTTGCCAATTTTTCGTCCTCAGCGCAGCCAGTTGTTTGTCCTCGGCGCAGCCAGTTGTTTGTCCTCGGCGCAGCCAGTTGTTTGTCCTCGCCGCCGCCGATTTTGACGGTAACTTATTTTCCTCTATCTAATATTCCTCTCCGATTTTCAGATCTGNCTTTTTTTATGGTAAATTCTTCTCTGATTTTCAGATCTCCTCGCGGCCGCCGTCAACACTCTGCTAGGGTTCGTTGTTAGACTTCGTTTTCAGACTTCTCTATCTAATTCGTTTTCAAACTTCGTTTTTAGACTTCGTTTTCAGACTTCGCTTGCATACTTCGTTTGCAGACTTTGAATGAAGTCTATTTAGAGTTTAGGGTATAGAGACTTCGAAGGAAGTCTACTAAAAGTTTATGGCATAGAAAGTCTGTTGATATTTTGAGACTTCATGTGAAGTCTGCTTAGAGTTTAGGGCATGGTAGACTTCGAGTGAAGTCTATTTTGAATTTAAGGTTTAGAGACTTTAAATGAATTTTGTTGGATCTGATTGTAGACTTTTCATTCAGACTTCTCTAACGTTTACAGACTTCTCACACGGAAATTTACCCCCTTATATAAAGGAAACATGTAACCCTAATTTTGTAAAATAAAAAAAAATCTTCCAGAACCATTATCCTCTCTANTCTCTAAAACGGCGCTCTCCTCTTTCTACTCACTAGTTACCTCCGCCGCCTCTCCATTCTTACCGGTTGTCGTAGTGGTAAGTCGGCGTTCTTCGTCTTCTTTATTTGTTTCCATCTTTTCTCACTCGTGTTCTTCACTTTCTTGCAGTTCTTACTCGCCATCATCTTCATCTTCCTCGTTCCGCACAGATAAGTTCTTCACCAAAATCCAATTCTTAGTTTGACCATAAATGTTTGTTTATACTTATCTTCAAATTTGTATTAATATTGGACTTTATCTTCTTGTTGTTGCAGATCTGACTTGCACCTCATAACAAGTAAGTTTTGCTCCACAAAATTTTTAGATCTGTAAATTTCAGATCTATGTTTTTTTATTTGTTTTCTCCATAAAATTTTGGATCTAAACAAAAAAATGGTTTTTGCTTCAGTTTTTTTGGGTTTAGATCCTAACACAAAGTTATACCTAAAGCTATTTTATCATATCTGATGTTTTTAATTGTTTTCTATCAAATTTAGTTTCAAACAAAATTTTCAGATCTGAAACCGTTCTTTGTTTGATTAAGAAACTCGATATGTAGACTTCATTTGTAGTCTGCTATGTAGACTTCCTTTGTAGTCTAATATGTAGACTTCATTTGTAGTCTAATATGTAGACTGTCAAAGAAGTCTGCATTAAGCGAATTTATGGTATGATTGCATATATAATTTTGACATGCGTTATTGTTATTTGGTAAATATGGATGGAAAAATACAGTTACTGTCAACCGTCAAGTAGTTCGAAAACGAGTATGAGATTTCTTTATTAGTTATTCTCCTATCAGATTCGTTTAAATTTAGAATCTCTTAATTCTTAACCTTGATATAATAGTAATAATCAATGTAATAAAAATTTCTTTGAACTTGATTTTAGTTGAATATGAGTTCATTTCATCATCTTGTGATATAAAAGCCATTAACTTATTTTCGTTATGCTTTTTTGGATAGTTGTAGATCTTGAATTGTTTAAATTTGGTATTGTGATAAGAATGTGTCTAGTGACTTTTTATGGTTTTTTAATTGCTTCAATTCAATTTATGGTTTTTTTTTTTTACAGGATTCTAATGACGAGTCATCTATGGTTAAGGAAATTGACAACCTCATGGAACACACCAAAGAGACGTGAGCAACTTACTTAATTATTCTGAAACAAAACTCTATATATGAGTAAATCTAAGCTTTTTTAAAGTATATAGTAGTTGTTCACGTAAATGTTAGATTCTTTTATATATTTTTTGTGATTTATCGATGGAATTAGTGCATGATATTTTGATGTGCGTTATCTCAATACTAAATTAATTAGATATATTTTTTTTTTTTCCGAGTAGATACATCAAAACAGATGTTTTGGACATAAATTTTACCATTGCACCATTGCACCATTGCACCAAGCTCACCAAAATCAACCAAACTAATACAAACCACATTAGAAGACAGATCATCAATAAGATGAGAAAGAATGGAACTTTCAAAAAGAGAAAATTCAATAGCTATTGAGTAAATGCCAAAAATCACCTTCATTGTCTTATATGAGGTGTTATAATCCAACTTCATACAAAACTTCACCTTTAAACCATATAAGAAAATTGATTATACGATAATTATAAGACAAAACCATGTAAAACTCATTTTTTATAAATATGTTGTAAATGCATTTTTAACAAAATTATCCTCACAGACTACACACGACAAATTCAAACGTAGATTTCAAAAGAAGTCTACATATATATACTTTACACGAAGTCTACAAAAAAAAACTTCACCTTCATTTGAATCTTTGGAGGCCTCCTCGGGTTTTTCCACTTTTGCCTCGACTGTTTGTCTTAAAATATTGATTTTATTGATGAATCTTGAAGTTCGAATCATTTGGAGAGAATTTATTGCTGAAACCTTCATTTGAGTCTTTATGGGTAGTATGATACTTCTATGTGAAGCAGACTTAGAAGTCTGCTAAAATCAGCTAGAAGCATTATATAACAAAAAAACTGAGTCAACCATTATTATAACACATTACCATGTTAAACTCATATAGAGGTAAAAAAAATGACTAACCCACATAAAAAAAAAAAATGAAGTCTGCGCCAGGTTAGTTTTGCAATTGACTTTGTTTGACTTTAAGAGTAGACTTCATATGCAGTATGCACCATCCAGCAGACTTCAATTGAAGTCTGAATCATTTTTAGGTTATTTTTGTGTTTGACTAGCATTTCGCAGAGTAGACTTCAGTTGAAGTCTGCGTAATGGTGCCGACTTCAGATGAAGTCTGCTAATTAAATAAAAATTAAATGTTTTCTTGGTCAATGTTTTATGTTTTGGTCAAATACAAAAATGACCTAAGTATACTTCTTTTGACGTCTGCTCTAAAAGTCAACATTTTGGTCAACTGCAAAAAAGTAACATCGTTTTTACGCAGACTTCATATGAAGTCTCAAAGTTAGTTCAGACTTCAGATGAAGTCTATTGTAAAAGTCAATATTTTGGTCAAATGCAATACTAACCTGCCTTATTTGAGACTTTATTTGAAGTCTACTAATGTTTTTTTTTTGTAAAGAAAAATGCGCAGACTTCGTCTGAAGTCTGGGAACCCCGAACATGAAAATTGGTCAAATGCAAAACTGACCCTTGCGTTGACCTACAAACTTCAGATGAAGTCTACTATATGAGCAGACTACAAACGAAGTCTGCTATCGCGACTCAGACCTGCAAATCAACGAAAATCATGTGGAAAATCACTTTAATCTGGTTGGAGATTATTTTTAGCTTCGTGAAGCGCCCAAAACTTCGAGTTTAACCAATAATAGAGAAGCTTAGTCGTTTTAGATGAAAGAAGAACCGAAAATAGTAAGATCTAAGAATTTGTAAATTTTGAAAACGAAAATTAGAGAATTTTTTGGATGAAAATTGAGAGAAAATGGAAGATTATGAGTTTATGACTTCAAATATGGAGCATTTAGAGCTCAAAAATCGGTTGGAGAAGCATTTAGAGCTCAATTTTGGTTGTTAATGGTGGTTGAGAAAATTGAAGAATATGACATTTTAGTAAATAAATGATAACAATTGGATTTGTTTGTCTTTTTGTTATTTCGAAAAAAAAAGACAAATATAAAAAGATAATGGCATTTTCGTGATTAAAGGAAAATGAAAAAGGTGTGATTGAGAATAAATAATATTTGTATGGAGAGAAGAAAAAATGGGTTATTGTTATGTTTGACCACAAATTTTAGATCATTTTTGCAAAAACCTCTTTATTTATTAGCTTAATATGTTTTTAATAGATATACATATATTTTTATTTTTATTTATTTTCATAACTAGATTTTATAAATCTTGATTATATATTCTCAATTTGAAAAGTGTATTGTTTTTTTTGCCAAATTTTGTTTTTATTCTTATATCAGATAATAAGAAAAAAAAAATAGCAAAAAAAAGGGTATTGTTGGAAATGGATTTGCCATAAATTACGTGTTTGGTCACACTCCACAGTCCACACGTACATCTCAGTTCATTGCCTATATAAACCTTACTCGGTCCGTTTCTTTTCAATTCTTCACACCACTTTCTTCCTCTTAGAGCTCTTCAAAATCAAAAAATTGAATTAAATTTTCAGTTTTGAGTTCTAATCCCACGAAGATGGATTATTCAGAAACTGTTCCACCACCTCCTTCTTTGTACTTGACAAGAGATCAAGAACATGAAATCATTGTCTCTGCTCTACGACAAGTGATATCCAACACTGGAGGTGACACCGACGCTTCATCATCAAACTTGATCGCCGGTGGTGAACCTCTTCCGCCTCTGGACGCTGGTCCTTGTCCTCTATGTGGCGTCACTGGTTGCTACGGCTGCGCATTCCAACGGCGGCAAGAAGAAGTAGAGAAGGAAAGGAAATACAAAGGAGTGAGGAAAAAGCCATCGGGTAAATGGTCCGCGGAGATATGGGATCCGAGTTTGAAAGCCAAGAAGTGGCTTGGAACGTTTCCGACGGCGGAGATGGCTGCGCGTGCTTACGATGAGGCGGCGGCTAAGTTTGTCGGGAGAATATCAGCGAGACGTGGCACATTGAACGGAGAAGGAATTAAGCGGCGGCGGAGATAACTGAGAAAGGAAAGTTTTGATCGGTGAATATGATCATACACGGCGAGATGGAAATGTCATATTTTTTATTGAAACCATATTATATAATATAGTATATCAATTGAAAATTTTTGAATAGATTGAAATAATATTGCTTTATAATTGTTGTGAATTGTTTTGTGTGTGTCATCTATTTATTGGGAATGTTATAGTGTTGAAAATGACGTATCTCTATACTATTATTTGAGAACACTATTAAAAAATAAATTTTGAAAATGTTGAATATTACTTAAAATGCAATTGAAAAATAAAATTTTTTAATTAATTCATTAAAATTGAAAGAAAGGATTAAGGAATAAGGAGATGAAAAAGCATCGCTAAAAATGATTTTGAAAGAGAAAAAGTAAAAAGGGTAATTCTGTATTAAATAAAAGTATACAGTACAAAAATGTTCTAAAAGTAAAACATATCTATAATGCAATAATAAGTTACAAAAGTGGTTTATAGTGTAAACAATCCAAGTAGTTATTTTCTTAGTATATTGTATTATGCTAAAAAGCCTAATAAATGGAAGTCTCTGTGATCAAGTGGTTGCAATGATTAATTAATGCTTCTACACCAAGTTCATGATTCAAATTCTAGAAAACGTGAATTATTGTAGATTATTGGGAGCAAATTTATCGGAGGTTCGTTCGTTATGGTACAAAGTGGTGAAAGTAGTAGAGTATTGGACCATATTGGACCTTGTATATTTAATTGTTTAGGTTTAAGGGTTGTATAGTCTATATAAGGCATTGCTTTTGTTTTGTATAGTCTAATAAATCATTTTACCTCTTCTAAAGCTTTTTGATACAGAATCGTTCGTAGATTTTTGTAGTGTGAATAAAGTTGTCCGTTGTAAAGTTATTTGTGAAACCGTTTATTGTATTTACAAATGCTGTAGAAAAATAGATTTACTTGTTGTGAATGTAAAACCATGATTTAAACCTTTTTCAAAAAAAAAAAAAACCATGATTTAATAATGTATAAGACGAAAAAGAAAAGCCGGATAAGTAAACGGTATCCAACCTTGGTGCCATACCCGATCAAAACCTAACCCTCTGACCTATAGAAAAGGTCTTCTATTGAAATAAATATTTTTGGCAGAAAATTTAATTCCCCAATGGACTCTATGAGCCGAAACCGAAGAAGTAAAAACACATTCAGAGCTCCTTCTTCTTCAGTCCGATTCTCTTCCATTTTTGCTCTCTCAGATTTTGAAAATCTCCCACTTATCTCTCTCTTTCATTCTCTATCTCTTCCAAATTTGTTTATCTCAGATTTTGAATCTGCCTCCGATCTCTCTCACTCTCTGTCTCTTTCCTCTGATCGTGGATTGAGATGGAGAGCTTACCCACGACGGTTTCGTCTAAATCAGAACGACGAGGTAGATCCTCCATGTCTCAGAGTACCTCCAAGCCCTCAGTTATTATGGCCTTCCTCTCTTGCGTCGCTTGGCTCTACGTCGCTGGCCGGTACGTCGATTTTTTTCGTCTGTTCGTTGAATTCGATGGATAATGGCTCTAGATTTCTTCTTCGGATTCAGTTACTTTTACTGCCGAATTGGATTTTCTAGGATTTGGTATTGTGACCTATCGTGATTGAACACCTTTCTCATTGTTTTCGATAAATCTCTCAGATTCTGGATAGTTTTTGTGCTTTTCCCCCTTGTTTTCAATTGATTTTTTCCGCTTTAAGATACTCAAATTTCAGATTTGACAAAATTTTGTAACGTGTTGTTGGTTTCTTGTCAATTTTTCAATTTCTAAGTTATTCTGTTCAAGGCACTTTTTTCATACTAATATTAGTGCTTTACTGGTTTCTGATTGTTAGGTTATGGCAAGATGCAGAGAATAGAGTGATACTCAATAATATGCTTAAGAAGAATTATGATCAGGTTTGGCCATTCTTGTGCACTCTTGAAAGGTTGTTTTTTTTCCTTTCTGAAACCTCGTCTCTTTTGGTTCGAGTCATTCTTATTAATTCAATGTTTTCTCTTCCATGTTGATAATGATCTTGGGGATGTAGAGGCCTAAGGTTCTTACGGTGGATGACAAGTTGATGGCCCTAGGATGCAAGTAAGTTGGTTTTCTGATAGGCATTTGGTGATTGTAATTTGTTTTCTCTTGTGCTTGTAATAACACATTATGTACCTGGTACTAGAGATCTTGAGAGGAGAATTGTTGAAACTGAAATGGAGTTGACTCTTGCAAAGAGTCAAGGATATCTGAAAAACCAGAAAAGTGGTTCGTCTTCAGGGAAGAAATTGCTTGCTGTAATTGGAGTGTATACAGGTTTTGGAAGTCATCTTAGGCGAAATACATTTAGAGGGTCTTGGATGCCACAAGGTAGATCATGCTGTGATTCATCATTGAAATCGTTGTTTTCATTTTACCATTTGGTATGATCACTAACGTTTTGCTCTATAGGCGATGCTTTGAGGAAACTTGAGGAAAGAGGAGTTGTCATACGTTTTGTGATTGGTCGAAGGTTTGTCCACTAACTATATCTTTGGTTTTTCGTCTATCGGTGCTTCTTATCACCATATGGACTATAATACTGATGTTAATGTTTTAAGAATTCCAGTCCAAATCGAGGTGATAGCCTAGATCGAAAAATTGATGAGGAAAATCGAGCAAGAAAAGATTTTCTGATTCTTGTAAGTAAACAATATCAAAAGCTTTAGCATCTTTTGGTTGCCTGCTTGATCGAATTTTGTTAGTTTTTGCTTCTACTGTTTTGTTTTGCACACACAGTTTGTGCTCACTGATCTGGCTTCTAATTTTGTTCTGGCGCTATACTGATTTATCAGGAGAATCACGAGGAGGCCCAAGAAGAGTTACCCAAGAAAGTGAAGTTCTTCTTCAGTGCTGCTGTTCAAAACTGGGATGCAGAGTTTTACGTCAAAGTTGATGACAATATTGACCTAGATCTTGGTAAGATAAGTCCTCTTTTATTTCCTATCTTGTATGTTTGGTGCTATCCTGCATCAGCGGTCCATGCTATACTATCTTGGGTCTAACCACATCAACAATTCTATTTGTGTGATAATTTTCTTTTTGCAATCTGATAGAGGGGTTGATTGGCCTCCTTGAAAGTCGGCGTGGTCAAGATGCTGCTTACATTGGGTGCATGAAGTCTGGGGAAGTTGTTGCTGAAGAGTTCGTATCATTCTCAACTTTCTTAGATTCATCTATCTTTGAAAATATATTCAAACTTTTAATTTCCATACATGGGTCTTGGTGTTCAGGGGAGGGCAATGGTATGAGCCAGAATGGTGGAAATTTGGGGACGAAAAATCGTAAGTGATTGTGAATGTTATACCTCACAGCCTTCTGTTTAACTTTTAAACTGAAATCAAAATCTTCTGTGATATTAACCTCAAACATCATAACTCATATTCTTCCCTCATTACATTTTTAGGTACTTTCGTCATGCAGCTGGTTCGCTGTTAATACTATCCAAGAATTTGGCTCAGTATATAAACATAAACAGGTTTGGGGCTCATAATCTTACTAATCGGACACAAGTTAACAATTAAATTCCTCTTGAAGAGTATGTCATCGGCATTGTTCCATGTCTGGTTCACAATCATCACATATTTTCTCTTCTCTGACATATAAAAATGCAGTGGATCATTGAAGACATATGCATTTGATGATACCTCTATAGGATCATGGATGATTGGTGTTCAGGCAACTTATATAGACGACAATCGCCTTTGTTGTAGCAGCATTAGACAAGGTATGCTTAAAATCTGTAACATGATTCAAATGTGTGTGAAGTATGTATATGCGTCAAATCTGAGTATCTCTATTTGTTTTTACAGATAAGGTGTGTTCTGTGGCTTGATCAAAGGACTCTAATACTCTCTGTGGCAGGTTCTAGGAATGTTCTTGTGAAAGTTGTTTCTGTTTGTTTAGAAACATATTATCATCAGCCATTTACTTATAATATAGGGCATATACAGAGGAATTTTAGTCAGTCTAGCTGTGAAAAAGAAAACATTATAAGTTATAACTGACCAAAAATTATACTCAGATGGACACAATCCCGGCTTCGAACTATAGTTTGAGTGATGGAGTGACTTACTTGGAACTTCTAAATGACAAATTTTTTGCTTCTTCTTACTCTCTTGTTTCGTCTTTTCTGATTATTACTTGGAACGTCTTAGTTACATTTACTTTTATCAATGATTCTAATTGGTGACATAAAAAAATAGTTGTGTGGTAAGAGGACTGTAAGAAAGATAGCTGTATAAATTAGAGGTAGTAAGACAAGTTATGGTAAAAATTAGAAGTGGTAAGAGATGGCCCACAAACATGAAGTAGTCATACTCTGTTAATAGAATTTAACCAAAAACATGTTGAATTCTACAGAAAAACTTAGAATCCTACCAAGAAAACATAGAATTCTGCCCCAACAAAAATAGATCAGGGTTAAATTTTATTTTATTTTCTAATAATTTTTAGAGTTTATGTTTGTAAGGGCTTTCTGTTATTCCTAAAAGTGCAAGATAAAATCTATAAAAAAAATTAACGAAAAAAGAAGGACGTCCACACTTGCCAGTCGTTCTTCAAGCATTAGCTTTCTTGGATCGGTCGTATATGGTTGATACGGAGCTCGAACACTTCATTTTATTTCGTTGGTATGTCCTAAATGGGCATAGTTTGCTTCTTCAGGACCTTGTCTTGCTTGCCTCACAAAGTCGTGCCCTGAAACTCTTAAAATCGGTATGTGAGACCAATAATTAAATCAAGCGATAGCAATAAGAGGTTCGCCTAAAGCTACTTACAAGTGGCACTAAAAGATTCGTCTAAGCTAAAGGAAGATATTGAACCCCAAAAAAATGCTAAAAGAAACGACCTGAGAGACATTGCACAGTCGCATGATACCAAGAACTCCCTCTGTATTTGGGAAGGTAGACCTCATCCCGAGAAACTTTTTGAGCGTTATGATTGTTCAGAAAAAGACCATAAAAATTAGGGGTGGGCACAATTCCCGTCTCGTTCCGTTCCGTCCCGTCTCATACCCGTTCCAAAATTCCCGTCCCATATAAATATAGATTCCCATATGGGACAAATGTTTAATTATTCCCGAACGGAGACGGGACGGGACGGGAACGAAAATTTCCGAAGTCCCGTTTGTCCCAAACACAAATATTAATATATATTATTTTATAATTATACATATTTGTCATAGATGATAATATTTATAGTTTTATATATTACATGACTTTAAACATTAATTTTTTAATATTTTTAAAATTTTTCTTAACTAACTACAATTTTTTATTGTGTTTTTTTATTAGAACTTAGAAAACAATCATTCTCGAACTAGAAATGATACTAAAAAATAATTAGTTGTTTGGTCGATTAAATATTTAATATTGTTAGACATTGTTTTTGATTATTGTATATTACTATATTGAATAAATTATGTTGATTTTATTATTTTCTTTCTTAAGTTTTTATTTTTTGGGAATTTCCGTTCCGTCCCGTCCTGTCCCATTCCCGTTCCGTTCCGAAATTAAAATGGGACATAAATGAGATATTTATTTTTGTTCCCAAAATTCCCGTCCCGTTCCGTTCCCGTAAAATCCCGTTCCAAATTCCCGTTTGCCCACCCCTAATAAAAATGCATCGGAAAGGTTCTCAATCTCCTCAAAGCATTGCTTTGGTAACCTTAATGCAAAACACCAGAAATTTGTGATGTTAATGATAATAAATTAATTGCAATTTTCAAGTAAAGGATAAATGCCGACAGGCCCAAGAAAGTAGCTTGCTCCAAATTTTGACGACAAAGGAAGCCTTAATCTGTTGTCATCAACTTGCAGTATAGAGATGAAAGAAAAGTCCTCTAGAATAACGGAGCATGCCTTCGAGAAAATCCAAAGAGCCATCATGTAAAAACCATGATATCGTCTGCAACATCTAAATATTCATTTAAAAAATATATATAAATGTCAAATAAAAATTTCATTATCTTAATCGCCATTTATAAGTTTATAACCTATATAAAGTCAAAAGAGCTTGTAACCTAATGGTATATACTAGTATCGCTATCGTGTCATCATATATATATATATATATATATATATTAGTGGGTATATTTTTATGGCTACCAAATTTGTTGATTTTTTTATTAATAAATTATTGTTGAAACAAAATATGCATGACTGAGTCGTTGACGACAAAAAAAAAAACTTAAGGTGTTCAAGTATTGCGATTAGTCAAGTAAACAAGTGGTTAAAGAAAAAGAAGCTACAAGGAAGTCATCATTGTTATACTTCACGTCAATTATTGGAACTTAAATTTTTTCATGAACACGATATGTTTTTCCATCAAGTTATATACTATCAACTATGTTCTTTGTATATGTCATGTGACTATGTCTTCATAGTTTTAGAAGTATTTTCAACCACTAATATGTAAGAATAAAATGTATTCCAATGTTCAGGCTGATATAACAAATATATGGTTTATTGAGCCATATAAGTGTTAGCGATAATGTTGAGCATTATAGTTCTTGTTGCACCCACAAAAATGATCTACACACTACATGCTTTGATGGATGCCAAGAAGAGTTTCGCACCGGACGAGTTTTTGAATTGATTAATTGAGATTTCCTTAGTAGAGAGGTTAGTATTTCCTTTGATCAAGAAAATCTCTTTGCCATCTTTCTAGCATTCGATCTTTGCTATGAATCTTTCGAAAAATATCAATGGAATGACATATCGGCTCACCATAATAACATTCTAATTCGTATAACTTCATGCTTTACTAAACCCAAGAAGAATTTCATTTTCAGGCCATCTATTACGGGAGATGTCTTTGAGAATCTCAACCATCTCATCATCGTTTGGGGCAATATGAATTTTTAACTGGTCTCATAAAGCACATAGCACCGAATGAAGAATTATTCTGCTCAAAATAGAGTAGATTTTGAAACCTTTTCATTTGTAGTTTTTTCTATCTCCCATGTTAACCTTAATTTGGCGTAAAGTCGGTTTTAAGACCCATAAAGTTCATCAAGCCTAGGACTTCAAGCAGAAACTCTCTTTTTGATTATACAAAATCTTGTTCGTCAACATCTTTAGCTTGATTAAGTAACCAAAATTTTTTCACCATGTTCAATATCAGGTGAATAAAAGTTTCATCTAATTTATCAAAAGCATCCATTAGTGTAGACATCAACATTTAAGAATTTTCATAATTTGTTCCTAAGTTTTTATGCTTCAAAAATTTGGGGAATTTTCGTAATTTGTTCTTGAGTTTTTATGTTTCAAAAACTATACCAAAACCATATAAGGGAAGTTATCAACATTAAAAATGGTGTGTTCCCCAAGTTTTTGAAGCATAACCAACTTGGGAACAAACTAAAACAAAATTCTTGAATGTTGATAGCGGCACTAATTAGAGGATGCCCTTATTTGATAATTTGGAAAAAACTTTTCTTCACCAAGATAATGTTTATGGTGATAAAATGGTTACTTAACCAAACTAAGAATGTGGACGAACAAAATTGTGTATAATTACAAAAGAGAGTTTTTGATGAACTCTAAAGGTCCTAAAATCGACTTGACATGGGAGATTGAAAAAAACTCCAAATGAAAGGATTTTAAAACCTACTTTACTTTGACCAAGATCACGTTTCACCAGGTGCTATATGCTTTCCTAAACTGGTTAAAAATTTCTCTTGCCCCAAATGACGATGAGATAAATGAGATTCTCAAAAGATATTGACGTATTAGATGGTGTGAAAATGGAAAAGATTTTGTGGATTAAGTGAAGTTATATAGTTATACGAATGAGAAGATTCTTGTGGTGTAATTAATCAATATATCATCCAATTGATATTCTTCGAGAGACTCATGGCTAAGATCAAAACCTAGAAAGATAGCAAATAGACCTTCATGATCAAAGGTAATTTAAGCCTCTATACTCGAGAAATCTCAATTAATTCAACAACTCGCCAGATGCAAAAATCTTTTTCGCATCAATAAAAGCGTGTAGTGAGCATATCACTCTTGCAAGTGCAACAAGTGTTATAAATCTCATTGCTAGATATTATCACTAACCCTTGTATGGCTCGACAAGCCATAGAGCTGACATATCAGCCCGAACAACATTTGAAGTCTTACATTTGTTTATATTCTTCACACTAATTAGTTTTTTTTTTTAATAATTTTTTGTTTATAAAATTATATTAGATAAATTTTCGTCGTGTTTCCAAAATGGAAACGAACGTTTTCATCGCGTTTCCAAATTGAAATTAAAAAAAAACGCGTTTCCACTATGTTTCCAAGAGTTTCCGGGAGTTTCCATTTCCGAAACGAGAAACAAAGCTCAGATGGAATTTCCATGTAATTTATGTTTATTTAATTTTTGTTTTAAAAATAGACGAACCATTATTTTAACCAAAAAAAATTGACAAACCGTTGTATTTTTGGCGGAGTAAAGTTTTTATTTGTTCCTTCCTTCGATCAAATCACGGTTCCTACAAAAATAACTACCCAATTTTTATTTAGATATATAGTATATAGTTGCTTTATTAATCGGTTTGAAATGTCGATTTATATATCAAAAATCATATATTATTGAAAATCACTATCTAAAAGAAAATAACGATAACATTGTAGTATTTGGAAATGAAATTCAAGAATCCATCGATCTGTTAGAAGAATAAAAAAAACTATTTTGCCAAAAAGAAAATATTATTAAAAGAAGACAGAAACATAAAAAATGTTTAGGTTCATTATTAAGTTGCATCAATTTTCTAGTAATTATGTATGGAGTAATTGCTTTATCCTAAGAAGTGAATATATGAAATATATAAAGGTTTGAGGTTAATAACATTTTGTTAGCTTAATAGATATATCTAATAAATAAAACACTGAAAACTGTTCATACCAATAAAAACTTAGTTGATGATATATTTTTTATTAAAAAAAATCAACAATCAAAACTAACCTTTTTTGAATGGCATTGATGTTACCCCTCATATACAAAGAGATAAGGCAGTAATCATCGGAATATTTTCCGCCGACCGCCTATATTTTCCGTCAAACCAAGTTTTGGAAATTCTCTCTTTAGTGGTGATCATACAATCGTCTTACAGCCATATCGATAGTTTGTCAAGTACTATGACGATCCTTAATACATCGGTGATAGGACTCCAATTTTAGGTCTTGACGGAGATGACAAATACTTTTTTTTTTTACTTGTTAGTGAATATCGTATACGATAAGTTATATATAAGGGACGATCTAGTAAAAGACTAAAAAATTCTAAATTACAAAAAGGCCAATTATTTAAACATTATGGATATACACAATTTTGGATCTTGGCGGAGATGACGAAGATTTTTTTATTTATTTGTTAGCGAATATCGTATATCTAATAAAAGATTAAAAAAGTCTAAATTACAAAAAGGAAAAATTTTTAAACATTAAGGATATACACAATTTTTGGATTTAGAATTTTTAATATTTTGAGATTACGGTTTAATTTTAGATTATTTTGTTAAAAATTTAAATTATAGACTATTTTGTTAATTTTGGTATAGAGTAAAATCTATTTTAGTTTCTGGAGAGTCCCTTTATAATTGAATTGCAATTCAAATATAATAAATTTATAAATCAAAGTTTGCTATGATTTATTTTCAACATATATTATGTTCAAAATGTTTCCTTTACTTTTTTTATATATTTAATATGACTATAAGGAAATATAATTTAGGTGGAATGTAGTTTAGCTATTAATTTGAACTTTTTATGACATAACAACTTCTTTTTCAAAATAAATGTTTCCTTCCTTTTATTTTTTTGAGTTTTAATTTTTAAACCTGAATAAAAAATTTGTATAAGAGAACAAAAAAAAATAAAAAGAGCAAATTTTTGGAAAATATAAAAACATTGATTGACACTAACATTTATTGTTGAAACTTTCATTTTCTTCTAAATTCCAAGTGTTTATATATTATAATAAAATCATAATTAAAAAAATTTCTTTTAGTAATAATATACTCTCTCTGTTTCAATTTGTATGATTTTCTTACCTAATTTGTAGAGATTAAGAGATTACATAAATGATATTCTTTTCTATTTTTTACATAATAAAAATCATGTAATATCTAAAGCCAATATAAAATTGTAACCGATGAGTACATTACATTAATTGCACTTTCATTATAGTCGAAGTATAGTTTCATTTTAACCGCTAGTAGAAATAAAGACAACATAGAAATTGTTTTTACTAGTCAAATAAATATATTTTTCGGTCAACAGTCAAACAAATATATTTTATTTACTTAAAATGCACATAGAAAATTGCTACGGATAAGTACATAATACATTGATTGCTCATTTATTGTAATCAACAAAATATAGTTTCGCTTTAACCGCTAAATATTATTTTAGAAATAAATGCAACATAGAAACGTTATTTACTACTCAAACAAATATATTTTTTGGTCAACAGTCAAACAAATATATTTTATTTACTTAAAATGCTAATAGAAAATTATTACAGATGAGTATATTTATATTGATTGCACATTTATTGTAGTCAACAATTATGGTTTCGCTTTAACCGCTAAGTGTTATTTAGAAATAATGGTTTTTACTACCCAAACAAATATATTTTTCAGTCAACAGTCAAATAAATATATTTTATTTATTTAAAACGCCAATGAAAAATTGTTATGGATGAGTACATTTATATTGATTGCACATTCATTGTAATAATTTTGCTTAAACCACATTTAAAAATAAATGCAACATAGAAACATTTTTTACAAGTTAAACAAATACATTTACGTTCAACAAACAAACAAATATATTTTCTTTACTTAAAAAACCAATAGAAAATTGTTACTAAAGAGTATATTTACACTGATTGCACATTCATTGTAGTCAACAAACTATAGTTTCACTTTAACCGCTAAGTGTTATTTAGAAATAAAGGCAACATAGAAACTGTTTTCACTAGTCACACAAATACATTTTTCAGTCAACAGTAAAACAAATATATTTTATTTACTTAAAAAACCAATAAAATTGTTACTAGTAAATACGTTTATATTGATTGCATATTCAATGTAGTCAACAAACTATAGTACTCCATTTTTTCTTAAAAAAAATTGTTTTTTAGAGTTTTATACAAATTAGTTTTTTCAGATTGAACACTTTCACAGAACTATGAACCAATAATAATTTAATAAATTTAAATATTATCGATTAGTTTTTTAAAATATTAAAATTTATTTTTTTAAATATGTAGAAAACCTAAAAAAATCAATTTTTATGAAACTAAAATAATCTAGAAAATTAATCATTCAAGAACAATGGGAATAGTGTTCTTTTTCGGTTCCCTGACAAAAAGAAACTATTCATTATATACTAATAATAACGGCAAATAGATATCTATTTATCAAATTGTTTTCACTTCTAAGTGGTAAAAGCCAACTAGAAGGAAAAAAAAAACAGCTAAACTTTTTTTTACTACTAAAAGTACTTTTATTTACTTAAAATACATTAGTGGAATTAGTGAAATAACACTAATTTGTTGTGATATTAATAGAGTATCACCTTGAAAAGACTTCTTACTAGAATAATACATATTTATTGACAGAAGACAAATAATCCAATTTTGTATCAAGTATTTACTATTGTGTCATTTAGAATTAATTTTTAACAAAAAAACAAAAATTAATTTTAAACTAAAAGAAAAAAAATATATATATCAAAAACCCTAATATCCTATCTCTCTCTCACGTCTCATTTTTCTCTTCACCTCCTCCTCTTTTTGCAATTTTTTCTTTGGTACGGCGGTTTCAACTTTGCACGAAACCTAGCCGCTCTCACCGTCGATGCTGTTCTCCAAAATGACATGAGCGAAAAGAGAAACATTGAATTAATAAGAATGAGGAACCAAAAGAGACGAGGTTTCGGAAAAGAAAAAAACAACCTTTCAAGAGTGCACAAGAATGGCCAAACCTGATCATAATTCTTCTTAAGTATATTATTATCACTATTCTCTGCATCTTGCCATAACCTAACAATCAGAAAGCAGTAAAACACTAAGATAAGCATGAAAAAAGGTGGCTCGAAGAGAATAACTTAGAAAATTGAAAAATTGACAAGAAACCAACAACACGTTACAAAACTTTGTCAAATCTGAAATTTACAGTATCTTAAAGCGGAAAGTCAATTGAAAACAAGGGGAAAAACACAAAAAAACTATCCAGAATCTTAGAGATTTATCGAAAACAATGAGAAAAGTGTTGGATCACGATAGGTCACAATACGAAATCTTCGAAAATTCAATTCGGCAGTAAAGTAACTGAATCCGAAGAAGAAATCTAAGAGTCATTATCCATCGAATTCAACGAACAAGAGAAAAAAATCGACGTACCGACCAGCGACGTAGAGCCAAGCGACGCAAGAGAGGAAGGCCATAATAACTGAGGGCTTGGAGGTACTCTGAGACATGGAGGATCTACCTCGTCGTTCTGATTTAGACGAAACCGTCGTGGGTAAGATCTCCATCTCAATCCACGATCAGAGGAAAGAGATAGAGAGTGAGAGAGAGAGATCGGAGGCAGATTCAAAATCTGAGATAAACAAATTTGGAAGAGATAGAGAGTGAAAGAGAGAGATAAGAGGGAGATTTTCAAAATCTGAGAGAGCAAAAATGGAAGAGAATCGGAGGAGTGAAGAAGAAGGAGCTCTGAATTTTAAACAAGTGGTTAAAGAAAAATAAACTACAAGGAAATCATCACTCTTATACTTCACGTCAATTATTGGAACTTAAATTTTTCAGCAACACGATATGTCATTCCATCAAGTTAAATACTATCAACTATGTTCTTTGTATATGTGATTATGTCTTCATCTTTTTAGAAGTATTTTCAACCACTAATATGTAAGAATAAAATGTATTCCATTAATGTTCAGGGTGATAAACCAAATCTATGGTTTATTGAGCAATATAAGGGTTAGCGATAATGTCGAGCATTATAGTTCTTGTTGCACCCACAAGAGTGATCTATACACTACATGCTTTGATGGATGCCAAGAAGACTTCTTGCATGCGACGAGTTTTTGAATTGATTAATTGAGTTTTCTTGAGTAGAGATGTTAGTATTACTTTTGATCATGAAAATCTCTTTGCCATCTTTCTAGCTTTCGATCTTCGCCATGAGTCTTTGGAGGAATATCAATGGGATGAAATAGTGGTGTTAAGTTGACTCAGACTTTGGGCCTGTGATGTTTGGGCCTAACACAAGATTACAAGAAGATAAAGAAGCTTTGGGCCTACAGAGTGTTGAAGCCCATGTCAGCATGATCTAACGCCGTAGAAGAAACCGAAGCATATATAAGTTGAGGTTTGTCTTCTTAGGGTTTGGATCTTGTATCGTGCTTCTTCTTCTTCCTAAGCTGTAACCTGCAAAAGAACACTTGTGTTAACCTTGTTTCTAGTGGATCTTTG
>OVAY01000828.1:32960-43462 GCA_900406395.1 Kernera saxatilis | reverse complement strand
TGCTCGGTTAACTCAAAAGATGTTGGTTTTGGAGTGGGCTTTGTGGCACGAACTTGCTCCTGTTTGGGCTTCCAAATCTTGAGGCCCATTGCTGAGTTGTTCTCTTGTTTCGGCATTTGCGGAGCAGCTTTGATAATATGTCTAATAGCCCCCCTCAAACTCGGTGTGGGTGGGACATCAACACCGAGTTTGAATCGCAAGGACGTGAAGGAAGCACAAGGTAATGACTTCGTAAAGATGTCTGCAAGTTGCTGATGAGCTGGTATATGCTTGACAACAATTGACCCAAGTGCCACTCTCTCACGAATGTAGTGGTGGTCTAGCTCAAAATGTTTGGTTCTGGAATGGAAGGCTAGGTTCGCAGTAAGGAGCACTGCAGACAAGTTATCACAGTATAGCTCAGGAGTGGCATGAAGAGGAATACCAAGCTCTTTGAGAATGGAGCATAACCAAGTTATTTCTGAAGCAGTCTCGGACATTGTGCGGTATTCTGCTTCAGTCGAGCTCTTTGAAACTGTAGGCTGTTTTCTAGAGCTCCACGAGATAAGGTTGCTGCCTAAAAACGTGCAAAAGCCTCCTGTAGAGCGGCGTGTTTCTCTACACCCGGCCCAGTCACTATCACTATAGGTCCGGAGAGTAAAGTCGGTATCTTTAGTGAAGTTGACTCCCATGGTGACTGTGCCTTTGACATATCGTAAGATACGTTTGAGGAGATGATAATCTGAAGTGGTAGGCGCATGCATTTTCTGGCAAACAAAATTAACAGCAAATTGCAGGTCAGGCCGAGTCAAAGTAAGATATTGGAGCTTACCAGCCAAGCTTCTGAAGTATGTAGGATTCGGGAAAGGTTCAGCTTGATCGGGCACTCTATCGAGCTGAAGCGGCAGAGGTGTGGGCATAGGTGAGCAGTCACTCATTCCAGCAACGATTAGTAAGTCCTCTGCATACTTGTGTTGTGAGAGAAAGAGTCCTGTTTTATGAAACTGAGCTTGAATACCCAAAAAATATTTCATTTGACCAAGATCTTTCATACGGAACTGTTTGTGAAGTTCCTCCAAGAATGAAGCCTGAATTGCTGAGTTGTTTCCCGTGATGATCATGTCATCAACGTAGAGTAGTAGCATGATAACATCTTTATTCTTGGTATAGATGAATAAAGATGGATCTTTGAAGCTACAAACAAAGCCGAACTCCAACAGATAATTGCTAAATTTGTCGAACCAAGCCCTTGGTGATTGCTTCAGACCATAGAGAGACTTGTGGAGATGGCATACATGATCTGGATGTGCTTTATCCACAAAACCTGCGGGCTGAGTCATATACACGGTGTCTGTTAAGTCCCCATGTAGAAATGCATTAGCAACATCCATTTGCTTAATTTCCCACTGCATAACCGTAGCAATATGCAAAACCGTCCTTACTGTTGCGGTTCTAACTACAGGACTATACGTTTCCAGGTAGTCAATTCCTTCCTCTTGATTAAAACCTTTTGCAACAAGTCTAGCTTTTAGTTTATCCAATGAACCATCAGCCTCAAGTTTTGTTCGAAAAACCCATTTGTTGCCTAGAACCTTCATATCTGGTGTACGAGCAACCAGAGACCATGTCTTTGTGATATTGCAGTTTTCGATTTCTTCACACATAGCATTGTTCCAGCCCTTGTGTTTGAGAGCTTCTGTAACTGTTCGAGGTTCTTGATGCTTCAGATTACGTGTGAGAAGTGCGTATCGAGGATTTGGTTTCTTAATTCCAGCCTTGGACCTAGTAACCATGGTGTGTTGATTTGTAGTTGCTGAAGAAACGGGAGATGAGCTTGGCACATCTGTCCTGCTAGTGGAAGGGGAAGTGCTGTCGCCTATAGGTACAGGATCGGAGCCTGCCGTACGCCCAGGACACTCTCTTGCCACTGCAGTAGACGTACCTGTAGCTGCTGATGAAGACGCTGAAGCTGATAAAGGGGGAAAATCTGCATCTGTGAATAATGGCAGTTGTTGATTGGAGGGAGTTGCTACTGCAGGTTGAGTGTGTGTGACATCAGGGACATCATTATTTGTCTCAGGAAACGATGCTGATTGTGCAGCAGAAGGATTGATAGAGCAATCTGTAGCCACATTGTGATGCATCGTGAAAGTAGGTTGTGCTGAGTTGTTCTCTTGTTCAGATGCAGAGATGCTTTGTGGCATGAAACTTTGTTGCCAAGCCTTGAGAATAGGAGTAGAGCAGTGATCTTGTGCTCGAAAATATATATCAGAGAAAGGGAAGGAGGTTTCATCAAACAACACGTGCCGACTGATGTACACTCGGCTGGTGGGTGGAAACAAACATCTGTAGCCTTTGTACTTTTCACTGTAGCCCAAGAACACACATTTCAATGATCGTGGATCGAACTTGTTGGCTGCGTAATCTCGCAACGTTGGGTAGCAAGCACATCCGAAGCTTCTTAAGGCAGAGTAATCGGGAGCTTTGCCAAATAACTTTTCAAAAGGTGAAATATTCTCTCGGAGGGCTGATGTAGGCAGGATATTGCTGAGAAAATTGGCCGTGAAAAATGATTCCACCCAGAACTTTTGTGGAGTTTTGCTCTGAAAAAGCATAGACAGGCCGAGCTCTGTGAGGTGTCTATGTTTGCGTTCTACAAGGCCGTTTTACTGTGGGGTATAAGGGCATGACATAAACTGTTGAATTCCACACTGTTGCAGGTGGAGTAAAAATCGATTGTTGATGAATTCACCTCCACCATCACATTGGAAGGTACTGATTTTATAGTTAAGCTGATTCTCCACTAGCTGTTGGAACATTTTAAAGACAGAGAAGAAATCTGATTTTAACTTTAATGGGTAGAACCAGCAAAACCTTGAGTAGTTGTCAATAAACACTACATAATAGCGAAATCCTTGGACAGAAGTTTTCGGAGAAGGACCCCAGAGATCATAATGAACTCTCTCTAAGGGTCTAGACGCTACAAAATCAGAAGAAGTGAAAGGTAATCTAGAGCTCTTGCCAAGACGACATGCTTCACACACTCGTTTGGTGACTTTATTGATGCAGCCAGCAACTGGAGGATTTGAGAATGAGGATGGCCAAGCCTCATGTGCCAAACTTCATCGCTTGTTGACCGCTGTCGAGTGGAGTAAAAAGCTTGTAAGTTTGGTTCCGCCAACAAGTAAAGACCCTCACGATTGCTTCCCATTACCAGCAACTTCTTTGTTGCCTTGTCATTGATTTGTACCGCATCAGAGTCGAATTCAAAAGAACACGGGTAATCATGGGTAAGTTTTGAAACAGAGAGAAGTGACTTTGCTATTTCTGGACAAACAAGCACATTCTTGAGGGGTAAAGAAATACCTGAAGTTGTGGCAAGAGAAGATGAGCCAGTATGAGTGATAGGCAAGAAGCTTGAATCTCCAATCATGACTGAGTCACTTCCATTGTATGGTTGTGAACTTTGCAAATGTTGTGGAGAGTTGGTGACATGAGCTGTAGCTCCTGTATCGGGGTACCAGTCATGTCCGCCTTGTTCAGAGACCTCAGTAATACGCATTGCAGTCAAAGCAGCGACTGGTTCCTCATACTGATAGCTGTTATTGAATCTATGCCAACATTTGAGAGCTGGATGACCCATTTTTCCACAAATCTGACATTGAATATTGCCGTTGTTGCTGTAGGAGTTGGAGGAGCTAGAGGAGGATGAGATTTGTTGGTGAAAGCCACGACCTTTTGTTGAAAAAGAACCTCCTCTTCCTCGGTTTCCTCCAGGGCGACCTCTGCCTCTACTATTGTTGTTGTAATATCCCGAAAAACCATCAGAGGCATGGACCGTGTTGAACGCCAAGTGAGGAGTGATTGTCGTGTCAGTAGAGTAAGCCTGAAGACGATCATCATACCCTTTCAAGCGCAGAGCAACATCTTCAAAGGAGGGACTCGGGAGACTGTCAATGGAGCCCTCAATACTGGTTTTGATAGGCTCGTATTCTCTGCCTAAACCATGAAGAGCAGCAAAGATCTTCATTTGCTCAGTGACAGGGTGACCCGCAATAGATAACTGGTCACACAAACTCTTGACTGTCTTCAGATATTCATCCATTGTCTTGTCAGATTTGGAGACTGTTTGAAGTTTTCGTTGAAGCTCAAAGAGTTTAGAGGAAGATACCCGGCTGAAATGAGCTGCAAGAGTCATCCAGACCTCCTTGGATGTGCAGCAGTTGACAACGACACCCAGAAGATCCTCGGAGAAGGATCCAAGAAGCCATGCTTTGACAACTTGATCGATTTGAGTCCAGGTGCGGTAACTCGGGTTCGGAGTTGAAGAAGAAGTGTTGTTGATCCCAGGAATCACAAGAGACGGCGGTGGCTGAGCTACGGTGCCGGTGACGAAGCCGAGCAAACCTTGACCGGAGAGAAAGGTCTCAAACTGAGACTTCCATAGAACATAGTTGCGTTCAGTAAGAGTTACTGTAACGCAGTTGTTGATGTTTAAAGACGGAACAGATGCGAGCTCCAAGGATAGATTATCCATGTGCTCTGATACCATGAAAGCAAAGCTTAAAGCTTTGATAATGTGAAGAAGATGACTGAATATTTTTGTTTCATTCACTCTTGAAAACTCTCGGCTTTACAATGTTTGTTATTTATACAAGTGTAAAACCCTAAGGAAACATAGCCATGTGTCTTCAATCCAACGCTTCTGTGAGAGCGTCAAATCTATTCACGGTTGGGATTCCAAATGCTTTTTCCGTACCATGCTTGTCTGCACTCTCCTTGTGCCTTCCTTCTCTGTCTTTGTCTTCTTCCTCTGCTTGTGACCGTTGCTCGGTTAACTCAAAAGATGTTGGTTTTGGAGTGGGCTTTGTGGCACGAGCTTGCTCCTGTTTGGGCTTCCAAATCTTGAGGCCCATTGCTGAGTTGTTCTCTTGTTTCGGCATTTGCGGAGCAGCTTTGATATTATGTCTAATAAGAGTCACGCTTCGAGGACTACATAGAGGGAACGAAGAAATTTAAACCAGGTGCACAGGTCGGAAGTGTGGCAGGGTCGACCCGATTAGGGGTGTACGGGTCGGATTTTGGGTGGGGCAGACCCGTTAAAACCGAGGTTGTGTCCATTGATCGGAACGAAGCATTCTCTATGTCCGAGAGGAGGGATGGGTCCGGTGGTGTGGAGATGGGAGTGTGCTTGAAGAAGAGTGAGATGAACATTTTTCTTTCTTTATTTGAAAATGGCCTAAGCGATTAGGCTTTAAAAAGTATTTCAAGTTATGAATAATATGCGAGTGTTTCAAGTTGAATAAAATGTCGGATGTTTTACAGTTTTAGCAAGTGTTAAGCTAGCCGA
Source organism: Kernera saxatilis (assembly GCA_900406395.1). NCBI lineage: Eukaryota > Viridiplantae > Streptophyta > Magnoliopsida > Brassicales > Brassicaceae > Kernera > Kernera saxatilis. Next base: position 38,133 of record OVAY01000828.1, on the reverse strand, counting down.
TACACCTGAAAGAGAGTCTAACTTTGCGTACAATATTGTTCCTATAAGCTCAAAGTGTATTTCTAGGTGAGCCCTACTTATAACTCAAGATGAATATGTAAGTTTGACTTAGACTTTTGGGCCATAAGGTTAGACCTTTTACACAAGCTGTACAAGAGAGAAAGGAAGAAGCTTTGGGCCTTCGGATCATTGAAGCCCACTTAAGTAAGTTAACGTCTTTGAAGAAACCGAAGCATATATATATGTTTAGGTTTGCTTCTTAGGGTTTGTATCTTGTATCGTGCTTCTTCTTCTTCTTCCTAAGTTGTAACCTGCAAAAGAACACTTGTGTTAACCTTGTTTCTAGTGGATCTTTGAGGGCAAGAGATCCCTCACGAGACGTACCCGTAGCTATTCGGGGAACTCGTTAAATCCTGGTGTTGTTTACTTTCTTGCTATTACAAACATCTAAGTGAACAAATAATTAGAACGAGCACAAATAAATCCGCTGCGTACTTCTACAGAATACAACGATGGTTGATCAATTAAAGTGTTGAGTAACAAGTGGAACAAAACTCAACACACAACATAATGTGATGGGTTTAAACAAAAAAAAAANCAAAAAAAAATGGGATGGGTTTAAAAAAAAAAAAAAAAAAAAAAAAAGCAGCTTGGAGATATATATAGGGAAGATATATATAGTGAAAGAGTGTATCTATGGTTTTGTAATAAATGTATTTTATGACATTAAATATATTTTTAATAAACAAAGCCTACAAATACATTGAAACGGACGGTTTAACAATAAGTCGACTAAGATATATAATTAGCCTTATTATTTATAAAAAAATTCTGGGAGTGCAAAGCCACATCGGAGGAAGAGAATCTATAAAAAAAAAAGCTTAATTAACATTACAAATTTTAGTGGTTAACAAAAAAAGCATTACAAAGTTTAGCACTACATGCCAACATATATAATTAGCCTTATTATTTATTCTTTAATCCAAATAGGAAACTATATTCAATAATAATGTGGTCCATCTGTTTTTTTTTGCTATGCATGTTTCGAAAACGTTGAAGTTTTTTATTCTGAAAAAATATATATGTTAACGTTATCATGACATTTTTCTGAAATGTAATTGTTTTTAAGTAGACTATATATGATTTTTGATGTGATTTAGTAGCAAATTGCTGCTATTTATATGTTATATTTTTATTTGATGGCTTGTTTTCGCTAACCCTTTTGAGGTCATGACTACATTTTATCTTTCTAACAACTCTCAAAGACTTGATTAAGTATCCAATAAAATTTTGATTATCCTGAGATTAGAAAAATATAAGACTAAATCAATATAGGAAAAGTAAACTTAATATTAAATATCAAAATTAGGTGAACAACACCGTTTTTATTTTATTAATCATAGCCTTTATAATTCGTATTACATTTACTTCTTTAAGTGTTATAAACACTCTTAATGACTTAAGTTCAGTTCTTAAACTTGGCCTCCAGGTCTTTGACGACATTGACATCTAACTGGAACGCTTGAGCTAAAATCTCTGGATTAATCGGAGGGTTTGATCCAAACACAGTGTCTGCGATTGTGATTACACCAGCGTTCTGGCTACTCAATCCTGCAAAGGCCACCGCAGGGGTCTTCCCGATATTCACTTGAAAATGGATCATTCCTATGGGGAACACGAACACATCCCCGGGATGCAAAATTTTGGCGAACAAACGGTTATTGTCTTGGTTGGAAGAGACAAAACCGACATATAAAGTTCCCTCGATTAGGACAAGGATCTCAGTGGCACGAGGGTGCGTGTGAGGTGGGTTTTGGCCATATGGCGCATAGTCTATACGAACCAAGGATATTCCCATAGTGTTTAGCCCCGGAATTTGATCGACATTGACCGTTGTCACATTGGATTTGACATCATTATCAGTGTATCCGGCAATATTGAGGCCTGAGTAGAAGAAGTCGTCTGCCTTCGCTTGCTTTGGATCCTTACAGAACTTACCATTCACAAAAACTACACGTAGAAATATTGTTTCGAAAAGTATATATTACAACATTGGATTTAGTCATAATAACCAAAGGAGAAAAGTAAGTAGAGAATTAAAGAAAGCGGATATTAATTTTTCATACCACCATTGTTGAGGTTATTAACGGCCACACAGAAGTCTTGGAGGGGACTTGGATCATAAGCAATGCCAAAGGGAATGACTAATGCCAAAGTGACAATAGCGATGAGAGACTGAGAAACCTTCATTTTGAAACAGAAGGCTATGCTATTGTGTTTTCAAGATTTGTTATATGTGTGTTGTTTATGATTGTGTGTTGTTTGTGAAGGCATTAGTGCTTATAATTTATAGTGCAAGATCGTATGCCAAGTTTGACGTGATCCAAAGTCATTCCACACATTTGTATTTTAGCATGTTTCAATGTGGCAGTTAAAATGTTTACCAAGTCTTTTTTTTTTTTCGACAAAAATGTTTACCAAGTCTATAATTAACTTATCTATCAAATAGTTAAATCGGAATTGCATGACTGTTATAGGAAGAAAAAAAATAGGATATAAGGAAATAAGCAATATGGGGAATGGACAAACGAGTGTAATTAGGTCGGTTACTATGGAACGGACAAAATGAGCAAAACAAACGCACAAGCCAAAAATGGTGATTTTAAATTGTTTTAAGTAGCAAATTTGCACACACAAAAAAAAAATTTGTTTAAGTAGTAAACATCAAATAAATTCTTTTGCGACCTTTCTCTGTTGGTTCTTTTGGTTTTGTTTTAGCTTATTTGCCTTCTATTAATTATGAAACAAAACTCTCAGCATCAGCCCAATTGATCATTCTTTGGTCTCTGTAATTGTTTTTTTTTTTTTTTGTAATATATTTTTAAATTTAAACTTTAAAAACATCTATTTTTTTTTCTATCACTTCAAGTAACCAAAATGATTTTTTCTACAAAAGCGTGATTATGTAACGATTCCATGATTATGTAATTTTATTTATCGTAATTGCATTTTGGCAAAACGATAGAACACAATACGATAAATTATACTTTTTAAAGTTATGTTAGGATCAAAATAAATTACCATAACAGCAACATCGTGAATATTTTATGATTTAATGAAAATATTACACAAAGATAATATTAAAAAAAAAAATCGTTTTTTCATAAATGAATAGAGCAAAGTGATATTGAGATCATTGTAATTCAGAACTTTACCACAAGGGAAATCAAGTCGTTCTATTAAGTTATTTGATGACATAGTTCTAGAAAGATTAATTTCCAAGTTTCTTTAATATTTCTACCTGATGGGTTGTTTCGCTAACCTTATTCGGGGTAGTTGATTAATTATTTTCTTAATTAGTCCATTGAACAAGTATTATAAGGATTTGATTAGGTAGCTAACTATCCATAAAGCTTTAATGATATGTTTATATTAGAAGATCGAGTGACTAAATCAATACATGAAACTGTAACTTTTTTATTTATTATAACCGGGTAGATCCTGAGGCCTGTAAAAAATCAAATATTCTTACAACTTAAGGCGTCTACAAACTCAGTGCAGTGCTTAGCTCTTTAGGGGCCTAAGGCAAATTTTAAAAAATTTAACCCCATAGTTTAAATAATAATTATCTCATGAACTAAGTTGAGATTATAAATTTTATCAAACTGAAAAGTTAAAAATTAATAAAAGAAAAAGAAAAAAAAAACTTTAAAATTAGATAAAAATAAGTAAATTACATTATAAAATAATGTATAAAATTGATGAAATGAGAATTAAGGCTATAGATGATTGATTTTAAACTTTTAAAAAGCATGGAACATCTAAGGTCAAAATAATTTATAGAAAAATATTACTAAATCTCAAAACTGTAATTATAGAGAGAGAGCCTCAAATATTGATGTCCAAAAATTAAGAGTTTCAAATACAGAAAATTGACCCATTAAACTTTAACTTAATTAACTAATAAATCTGAAAATATGGGCCCTTAAATAATGTGAGGCCTAAGGCAATTGCCTCTTTTTTAACTCTTTGAGCACGCCCTGTCTACAGTAAACTGAAAAGTAAACTTAATATTATAATTTTAAATTACGTGAGAAACAATTGTGAATCTCGTAGTTTCTGAACCACTGCAATAATGACAAGACAACGAACAATGAAGTCCAAACATCTGCGAAGGTCTCACGAAAATTATAACCATTTGAATTTGTATGTTTTCTCTTGTAATAAACACGTTTTGTAAAATTACAGATGTTCATGATATTAAATGAAGCGTCGGAGTTTGCGGAAAAAATCTGTCTTATTGCCTTTTTTATGTGTCAACGTGCAAATATATGCAAGAGAGATTTAAGTTAATTATGTTGGATTATGAATGTTACAAATATCCAACTTGACAAAAAATATTTCAAACTGAACCGATCCTAAGTTCAAAAGTTTTTTGCCGACAAAAAAAAAAGCAAATAGTAATATGATAGCAAAAAAAAAAAAAAACATGACGAAACCCTGAAACTGCATGAAATTGTGAAATTCTGGAACTCTGATTCCATGTCATAGTTTTCAGAAAAGAGACGTCTTATGCATTTCTTGTATAAACGTTTATATAGATACAAGAGAGAGTTATGTTATATCAACAATAAGAAACTATAATGTTGGGACAAGATAATACGCTTGGCCTTCCCGATGAACACACACACGAACATTGACGAGTAAATACTCGATACTCTCTCAAAAAAAAAAAATGGATCGAAAAAAAACTGAAAAAAAAGATTGATACACACGAGTTAGACAAGTTTTGATTGATCGATTTGATCGAACTTACGTTTAGGTTTATTCCTTGAGTCTCTATCGCCAGAGATAACCATTCACCTGAACCGGGTTTTCTTTCTCAAGCTAAACAAGCAATGCAAAGTGAATCATGTCCAGAACTTTGTGGTCAGGTGGTAAGGAGACGGGTCTGGGATGCCAACACGTTTCAGGTTCGATCCACCTGCTGCGTGAAACTACAACACATTGTTTCTGGATACCCACACGGATATGGGCCCCTGCTTTCGGGACCATTTGCATATCCGGAGAGAGGATCTATCCGTGGACTGCATTTCCCCCAGGGAATTAGTCTGGGCTCCTCCATAGGTCTGGGATTTACCCCTGAGTTATCAAAAAAAAAAAAAAAAAAAAA
>OVAY01000828.1:2569-32953 GCA_900406395.1 Kernera saxatilis | reverse complement strand
AAAAAAAAAAAAAAAAAAAAAAAAGTGAATCATGTCTCAACATATTTTAATTACAGTCCTAATCGAAATATGAAACTATACTCCATAATAGTATGGTTCATTTATTGCTTTTTTGCTTTTTTACTAAACGTTTTAAGATTTTATTCGAAAACAAGTTGTCAAGACAACTTTTTAAAATATTAATTTTTTTAATTTTTTAATTTTTATTTTTGATGTGGTTTAACTTAGTATAGCATATTGCTGCTATTTGATAGCTTGTTTTTGCTAACCTTCTTAAGGTGAGTACATTTTATCCTTCTAACAACTTTTAAGACTTAATTTAAGTATCCAAGAAACTTGGCCTCCAAGTAAACTTAATGGTAAGACTAAATCAATACCGGAAAAGTAAACTTAATATTAAATATCAAATTAGGTGAACAACACCATTTTATTTTATTAATCATAACCATTCGTATTACATTATTACTATAAAAGTTACAACGATAAACACTCTTAATGATTTAAATTCAGTTCTTAAACTTGGCCTCCAAGTCTTTGACGACATTGACATCTAACTGGAACGCTTGAGCCAGAATCTCTGGATTAATCGGAGGGTTTGATCCAAACACAGTGTCTGCGATCGTGATAACACCGGCGTTCTGGCTACTCAGTCCCGCAAAGGCCACTGCAGGGGTTTTCCCAATATTCACCTGAAAATGTATCTGTCCTATAGGGAATACAAAAACGTCGCCTGGTTTCAACACTTTGGCGAATAGACGGTTGTTATCCTGATTGGAAGAAACAAAACCGACGTATAATGTTCCCTCCAAAAGGACAAGGATCTCAGTGGCACGAGGGTGCGTGTGAGGTGGGTTTTGGCCATATGGGGCATAGTCTATACGAACTAACGATATTCCCATAGTGTTTAGCCCTGGAATTTGATCGACATTGACCGTTGTCACATTGGATTTGACTTTATTATCAGTGTTTCCGGCAATATTGAGGCCCGAGTAGAAGAAGTCGTCTGCCTTCGCTTGCTTTGGATCCTTACAGAACTTACCATTCACGAAAACTACACGTAGAAATATTTTTTTTGAAAAGTGTATATTATTACAACATTAGATTTAATCATAATAACCAAAGGAGAAAAGTAAGTAGAGAATTAAAGAAAGCGGATATTAATTTTTCATACCACCATTGTCGAGTTTATTAACGGCCACACAGAAGTCTTGGAGTGGACTTGGATCATAAGCAATGCCAAAGGGAATGACCAATGCCAAAGTGACAATAGCGATGAGAGACTGAGAAACCTTCATTTTGAAACAGAAGGTTATGCTAATGCGTTTTCAAGATTTGTTATATGTGTGTTGTTTATGATTGTGTGTTGTTTGTGAAGGCATAAGTGTTTACAATTTATAGTGCCAAGTTTGACGTGATCCAAAGTCATTCCACACATTTGTATTTTAGCATGTTTCAAAGTGGCGGTTAAAATGTTTACCAAGTCTTTTTTTGTTTCCCGACAAAAATGTTTACCAAGTCTATAATTAACTTAGTCTATCAAATAATTAAATCGGAATTGCATGACTATATAGACACCGCACCACGTGTTATAGGAACAAATTAGGATATAAGAAAATAAGCAATGGGTAATGGACAAATTAACGAGTGTAATTAGGTCGGTTACTGTGGAACGGACAAAATGAGCAAAACAAATGCGAAAATGCTTTTAGTCAAATTGTTAAATTCTACTGTTACAGATTTTTTATGACTCCATTCTCCTAAAAAAAAAAAAAATAGTTTATTATGTTTTGTTGACCAAACAAAAATGCACAGGTTATTTTAAATTGTTTAAGTAGCAAACATCAATTAAATTATTTTGCGACTTTTCTCTGTTGGTTCTTTTGGTTTTGTTTAGCTTAGATAGGATCAAATTGTATATCTGCAAATAAATTACCGTAACAGCATTGTAATCGTGAATCTTTTTCCCATTTAAAGAAAAAATTACATAAAGATAATATACTCAATAGAGAATAGGTGAATCACTTTATTCGCTTTATTCATTCATGAAAAGACGATTAAGATCAATGTAATGCAGAAACCATGTCGTTCTGTTAAGTTATTTGATGTAGTTCTAGAAAGATTTCCAAGTTTCTGTAATATTTCTATCTGATGGGTTTGCTAACCTTATTCAGGGTAGTTGAGTAATTCTTTTCTTGGTCCATGTAACAAGTATTAAATATTTTATTAGGTATACAGTACACTATCCAAAAAGCTTTAATTATATGTTTATATTAGAAAATTGTGTGACTAAATCAATACATGAAAAGTAACGTTTTTCTTTTATAACTGGGGTAAATCCTGAAACCTGTAAAAAGTCAGATATTCTTACAAGTTAAGGCGTCTAGAGTAGCTAAGGGGAAGACTGAAAAGTAAACTTAATTCTATTATTGTAAATTACTTGCAATACAATTGTGACCAATCTCGTAGTTTCTTAACCACTGCAATAAAACGACAATAAGATTAATATTGAGTCTTGTTCCTTGAGTCTCTAGCCCGAGATAACCATTCACCTGAACCTTGTTTCTTTCCTCGAGCTAAACAAGCAGTTCAAAATTAATGAATCATATCTCAGTCTATTCTAATTACAGTCCTACTCAAAATAGGAAACTATAGTCCATAATAATATGAATCAATAAACGTTTTAAGTTTTTTTTTGAAAACAATTGTAAATGTTATCAAGACAATTTTGTAAAATGTTAATTTTGTCTTTCATAGAGTATGATTTTTGATGTGATTTATCTTGGTAGCAATTTGCTGCTATTTATAAGGTGAGTACATTTTATCCTTCTAACAACTCTGAGAGACTTATTTATATACCCAAGAAACTTTGATTGTCCTGACATTACGAAAATGTAAGACTAAATCAATATAGGAAAAGTAAACTTAATATTAAATATCAAATTAGGTGAACAACACCATTTTATTTTATTAATCATTACCTTTAATTCGTATTACATTATTAATTTAAGTGTTACAACGATAAACACTCTTAATGACTTAAATTCAGTTCTTAAACTTTGCCTCCAGGTCTTTGACGATATTGACATCTAACTGGAACGCCTGAGCCAAAATCTCTGGATTAATCGGAGGGTTTGATCCAAACACAGTGTCTGCGATTGTGATTACACCAGCGTTCTGGCTATTCAGTCCTGCAAAGGCTACCGCAGGGGTCTTCCCAATATTCACCTGAAAATGTATCTGTCCTATAGGGAACACGAACACATCCCCAGGATTCAGTATTTTGGCGAACAAACGGTTGTTGTCTTGATTGGAAGAGACAAAACCGACATACAATGTTCCCTCCAAAAGGACAAGGATCTCAGTGGCACGAGGGTGCGTGTGAGGCGGGTTTTGGCCATTTGGCGCATAGTCTATGCGAACCAAGGATATTCCCAAAGTGTTTAGCCCCGGAATTTGATCGACATTGACCGTTGTCACATTGCTTTTGACTTTATTAACGGTGATTCCGGCCTTATTGAGGCCTGAGTAGAAGAAGTCGTCTGCCTTCGCTTGGTTTTTATCCTTACAGAACTTACCATTCACGAAAACTGCACGTAGATTTCATTTCAAAGCATATGTTATAACATAGAATATAATCATACTTTAGGAAAAAAAAAGAATTAAAGAAACCAGGATTTATACGCACCACCATTTTTGAGGTCATCAATTGCGACACAGAAGTCTTGGAGTGGACTTGGATCATAAGCTTTGGCAAAGGAAATGATCAAAGCCAATATGGTGGTGATCAGGATGAGAGAGTTTGAAATCGTCATTTTCAAACAAAAGGTTCTGCTAATGCTTTTTCAAGTGTTTTTAGATGTGTGTTGTTTGTGAATTGTGAAGCATTTGAGCTCAGTATTTATAGGGCAAGAGCGTATGTCATATTTGACGTGGTCCAGATCAGTCATTATATATACATTTTTACATTTCGTATGTTTCAAAGTGGCAGTTCGGAAACGTTTAACAAGTCAATCGATAACTTAATCTATCTTTACTTAAAATTGTAAATATTTGCATGACTATATACACAGCACCAAGACGAATATATTTGTTATGTTCTCCTTGTATAATCTTCTAGATTCTAGTTTAGTAGAATATATGTGTAATTTTTCGAAGAATTTTAAACTTTTTTTTTCAAATAATGAAACAAAACAAAAAAATTTATCAAAAAAAAATAATGAAACAAAAACTATATGGTGTATCATTTTTTTTGGTCAACAACTTATATTTAAAACAGTTTGGAAACTCAATCCGGTTATTTTCTAATATCATTTTATTTTTGAAAATAAATAAAATTATTATTAGTTGTCATAAATTACAAACCCAGAATCCAAAGTTATAAAAAATCAACACATACGTACAAAATTTTATGGTCCTAAATAATTTAATTTAGCAGATATATGAGATATTTTGACAGATTTTTGGCAGATATAGAAAAATCAATCACATACAAATATGCGATGACTAAAGCATACTTTTTTTTTTGGGTCAGAAACTAAAGTATACTTAATACGACGTATATACTTGCTCTCCATGCAAGTCTTTTATAGTTTTTTAATCAAAAAAAAAAAAGTCTGTTATGACGAAAGAAGATTCATGATAGACTTACGTCATATTTTGCAAATGCGTTATGAACATGTCATATTTACAGAAGACTTGCTTAAAGCTTTGATGAGCATATTTACAACAAACACGAACAAGTCTTTTGTTTAAGATAGAATGGTATAGTTAGAATATTCTAGAAATATAGGCTGTTTTGTTTGGGTAAGAAAATGGTTAGGTGCATTATCTTGGTTATTTTATAAATTTATTGTTCTATTTGGAATGGTTTTTTTTTGGTATATTTCTATTTGGAATGGTTGTCTCTTAAAAAATGTAAAGACTAATTCAATGTAGGAAAAGTAAAGTTTAATATTAAAATATCAATTACGGGGAAAACATCGTTTTAGTTGGTGAATATCCCAATCTTGAACGTCACTACAAAAAAATATAGACAAACCTGACCATATTTTTGCACAAAAAAGAAAAACCAGTGACCATATTTCTAACATGTGCGAAAGTCTCTTAAAAATCAACCATTTAATTTCAAGTTGTGTGTATCTTCTTTCTAACACTTGATTATATTCATCAATTTTCTATCTATCGCATCATTCACTTTATTTTTTATTTGCTTTGTTTTGAAAAATTGAATTGTATTTATCCAAGCAAGTCATGTTGGTCATTGGTTAAAAGATTTACCATATGCGTTGAGGAACCGGTATTGGAGTTTTTCCACTACGTTTTCAATTTTTGTTTGCAACTGTAAACATATTAAATGTTTGTGTTTCGACCTGGATTAGTCGGATTATCAAAAGAGAGAAACACAACATATTAGAGTTAAAAAAAAAACAAACATATTGGAGTTATTACTGTGCTCTTTTTCAGTGGTGAAAACAAACTCTTACAGTTTTTCCTTCATAAGGAAAAAAATTAATAGTTTATGATTTTAGATGTTATTTAGTAGCCAATCGATGCATTTCTATAAAAGTTTCTCTATTAATATATGTAAGATTTCTATTTTATGGCTTGTTACTGGACTCATTATTTTTTTTAATCCTTGTAACAAGTTAACAACTCTTAAAGACCTGACTAGGTATCCATAAAATTTTATTTTAGACATACAATTTAATTTAGACATAACCTTTTCTTAAGTTTTACATTTTTTAATGAAGTGTTACATTATTTTATGGCTTGCTTTTCGTTAACATTAGGTGAGCCGTGAACATCACCACTTATTTACTTTAGTAGACATAACCTTTTATTAGTTTTACATTTTTAATTGTTACAATGATAAGCACTCTTAACGACTTAGATTCAGTTCATGGGCCCAAACTTGGCCTGAAGTTCTTTGACAATATTTGCATCCAACTGGAACGCCCTGGCTAGAACCTCTGGATAAATCGGAGGGTTCGACCCGAAGACAGCGTTTGCGATTGTGATGACACCAAAGTTCTGGCTACTCAATCCCGCAAAAGCCACTGCAGGGACTTTTCCGATGTTTACCTGAAAATGGATCATTCCTATGGGGAACACAAACACGTCGCCCGGATGCAATACTTTGGTGAATAAACGGTTGTTGTCTTGATTGGAAGAGACAAAACCGACGTATAATGTTCCTTCGAGAAGGACAAGGATCTCTGAGCCACGAGGATGCGTGTGAGGCGGGTTTTGGCCGTATGGCGCATAGTCTATGCGAACCAATGATATTCCCATGGTGTTTAGCCCTGGGATCTGATCAACATTTACCGTGGTCACATTGGAGCCGACTTGATTATCGGTGTTCCCGGGTATGTTGAGGCCTGAGAAGAAAAAATCTTCTGCATTGACTCTCCTTGGGTCTTTACAGAACCTACCATTCACAAAAACTGCATGTAGAAATATAGTTTACATTATTACAACATTAAGGTTAATCATAAGGAGAACATTAGAGAAATAATTAAACCGAGGTTTCTTTCCGTACCGCCATTTAGGTCATCGATGGCGACACAGAAATCTTGGAGTGGACTTGGATCATAAGCATCGGCAAAGGAAATGACCAAAGCCAATATGATAATATGGATGAGAGACTGAGAAACACTCATTTTTGAAACAGAAGGTTATGCTAATACTCTCTTTAAATTTGTTATAAATGTGTTGTTTGTGAAGCATGAGTGCTTTAATATTTATAGGACACGAGCATAAGACATATTTAACATGGTCCAAATCATTATATTTCTTTGTATTTAACATGTTGTAACTTGGCAGTTCAATTTTTTTGATGGACTGTTAGTTAAAACATAAAGAGACTGGTAGTTGAAATTCCTTTAGGAAGATTGGCCAAATGTTGATGTGTAGATGTCAAAGAGGCATAATGTTTGGAGAAAATAAATAATCACGATGGCTTAATTTATTTATTTAATGAAATCGAATATGCATAATATTTATGTAAGACACGACCAAAAGTGACACAGGGAAAACTTAGGTTACAAATAGTGCCAGTGAATGGAGTGAACAAAAAGAATTAGTATAATTATTAGTACGAGCTATAAACAAACCGAGTAAAACATTAGACTAATATCTAACAAACATCAATTAGTTATTTTTAGTAATTCAAATGACCAAATGATTTTTTTTCTTTTGGTGAAAATTGTTTTGATCAATAAAACAACTCAATATACCATACTTATAAAAGTTTTCTTTGTAGATGTGTAGATGTCATCTACGGTTACATATTACCACGTGTTACAGGACGTGGTTTGTAATTCGTGATTAAATCCGCCAAATTTAAATCACTATTTAATCAATGTTTATAATTCGTGATTAAATCAATATAGGTAAAATATAGTTGACAATGACATAGAACAATATAGCATTGTGGTTTGTTAGTGTGACATTTTTATAGATACTACTGAGATAAATCTTTAGTACATTATTAGAAGATGAGAAATGATTGAATGATTTCTTCATTAAGGAAAAAGTAATTACAATGTTTCCTTATATACAAGAGTAAAACTCTAACTAACTTTCTCTAATTATACAGAATATAAGCTTAAGTATATACAAGCTCTAATAGTCTCCCTCAAGATGGCGTTAAAATGTTAAGAAGACCCATCTTGGACATCAAATCATGAAAGACAGTGGGATAGAGAGGTTTAGTGAAAGCATCGGCAAGATTATCTTCTGATCTGACATGAAGCGTTTTCAACTCACCGGCTTCAATCTTCTCCCTTACCGAATGACACTGTGCTTCGATATGCTTGGTTCTCTCATGGAAAACCGGATTCTTGGCAATATGAAGTGCAGCAGTGCTGTCACAATAAAGCATAGGAGTAGAGGAAGAAGGAACATGCAAATCAGAGAGCATTCGAGCTAGCCAAATAACTTCAGAAGATGTATCGGACATAGCCCTATACTCAGCCTCTGCTGAAGACTTAGAAACAACCTGTTGTTTCTTTGATTTCCATGATACTAGAGAGTTACCAATGAAGATGCAGAAACCAGTAACAGATCGTCTAGTATCAGGACATTGTGCCCAATCAGAGTCATAGAAAGCCTTAAGCTGAAAATCATCATCGGCTGGGAAAAATAGACCTTGACCAATGGTTCCCTTGAGATAATGAAGAATTTTATGAGCAGCCTGAAGATGTGGTTTCCGAGGAGCTAAGGAAAACTGACACAGTTTATTAACTGCAAAGGAGATGTCAGGACGAGTTATCGTAAGATACATGAGCTTTCCAATCATTCGTCGATAAGGCTCAGCTTCTGGTAAGAGATCCCCACAATCGACTGAAAGTTTGTTGCTTGGATCCATAGGAATGGAAGACGGTTTACAACCCAACAAACCAGCATCAGTAAGAAGTTCCAAAACATACTTGTGCTGACAGACAGAAATTCCAGATGAAGAACGAGCTATTTCAAGACCCAAGAAATACTTCGGAGGACCAAGATCACGAAGTTTAAAACATCTTTGAAGTCGTGTGATAAACTCTGGAATAGCAGCTTCAGTACTACTGGCGATAATGATATCATCAACGTAGACCAAAAGAATGACAAAGGCATTATCAGTAATGCTCAGAAACAAAGTGTGATCCCCATTGATCTTATGAAATCCAAATGACAGCAATGTGGAAGAGAACTTGAGGAACCACTGTATTGAAGCCTGTTTTAAACCATAAATGGACTTCTTAAGACGAAGAGCAGCATTAGGAGGAAGAGAGTCCCCCTGTCTTGATGCATAACCCGGAGGCAAATCCATATAGATCTCTTCTGATAAATCACCATTTAAAAAGGCGTTGGAGATATCAAGCTGATGTAAAAACCATTTCTTCTTAGCAGCAATAACAAGGAGACTTTTAACAGTTACCATCTTCGCAACAGGCGAAAAAGTATCGACAAAATCAATACCTTCCTGCTGAGTGTAGCCTTTAGCTACTAACCGAGCTTTGTGTCTCTCAAGTGAACCATCTGCAAAAAGTTTCAGCTTGAAAACCCATTTACAACCAACAGTGTTCTTATCGTCAGGCAAAGAACAGATTTCCCAAGTACCAAGACCTTCCAAAGAACTCAACTCCTCATCCATTGCCTTGCACCACTCCTTGAACTTCTTAGCCTCAGTAATAGTATGGGGTTCAGAACAAAGGATGATTGAATTGACAAAATGAAAATGAGACAGAGAGAGCTTATCATAGGAGAGATAAGCAGAGAGAGGATAGAAAGAATGAGAAGATTGGCACAAATAGTCCTGCAAGTAGGAAGGGGGATTTCGATGTCTATGCGATGTAGTTACCAAAGGTAAACTATCATCAGAAGGTGAAGATGCCACGGGCAATGACTCACCAGAAGATATTGGTGCAGAAGGCACACAAGTATCGGAGATTGCAGAACTAGGAAAGAAAGCCTTTGCTGTATCAGAAGGAGAGGAACTAGCAAAGGGAAAAATATGTTCATGAAATATGACATGCCGAGAAATAGAAATGCTATTAGTCTCTAGATCCAATAACTTGTAACCACGATAGCCTGGTGGATACCCAAGAAAAACACAAGCCTTGGCCCGAGGATCAAACTTTGATCTAGATTTGGGAGATGTGCTTTTGTAACAAAGACATCCAAAGGTTTTCAAATCATTATAATCAGGAGGTTTAGAAGTGAGTAATTGAATGGAAGATTTGTTGTTTAGAAGAGGAGAAGGTAAACGGTTGATAAGAAAAACAGCGGTAAGGACACAATCACCCCAATAGGAAAGAGGGATATTAGATTGAAATAACAAAGCCCTAGCAACATTTAGAATATGCAAGTGTTTTCTTTCAACAACTGAATTTTGCTCAGGTGTTTCAGGACAAGAATGATAAGGGATGATTCCTTTAGTTTTGAAAAGAGTGGTAAAAGATAGTTCAGGAGCATTGTCAGACCTAACAGCTTTGACTTTCTTTTGAAATTGATTTTCGACTAGTATAAGGAATTCATGAAAAACCGTCAAGACATCAGATTTTGCTTTAAGTAAGTAAACGCAAGTAGCACGACTATGATCATCCACAATAGTTAAAAAAAATAGCGATATCCCTCATGAGTAGTAACAGAGAATGGACCCCAACATCGATATGAATCAAAGCAAAAGGAGTATCACTGATATTATTATGAGAAGTGAATGACAAGCGTTTTTGTTTAGCTAAGGGGCAGACTTCACAATGATATGACTTTTTATTTCCAGAGTGAGGTAAAGACAATGCATCAGAAAGTAAATCTATCTTAGAAAACGAAGGGTGTCCTAAACGAGCATGCCAAGTCGGAATATCAACAACAGTGGAACATGCTATCTTATTACCTTGAAATGAGGAAGCAGGAACTAAAGAACCAGAATCCAAGATATAGAGATTTGAAATTTGTCTACCCTTGCCAATCATCAATTCCCGTGAAAGATCATGTATGAAGCAAGTAGTAGATGTAAAACTAACCATGGAATCTATGTAAAAGCGCTAACACTCAACAAATTAAAACGAAAGTGAGGCACAAACAAAACATTTTTCAAAGTGATTGTGTCATTAAGTGCAATTGGACCTACACCAACAATGCTCACTAAAATACTAGTGGGAAGAGTGACGAATGTGTCGGAAAGAAGAGATAAGGATAAGAAAAGAGATTTGGAATGACACACGTGATGGGTAGCACCAGAATCGATGATCCAAGAATCAGCAGAGACCAAAGCATTTCCAGAAGATAGCACAGAAATCATGCCAATAAGAGAAAAAATATAAAGGGGTAGGAAAGTACCAGACACTTTAGAAGTGGATGGTGCAGCTGAAGGTAAGGCAAGAACTCCTTCTTGTGATGGTGCAATGCTCTGGTTGTGAAGCTGAGAACTGAAGTAGGCAATGAACTGTTGCATCTATTCTGGTGTCAACGAAGGAGAAACTGATGGAGAGATGGAAACTTGATTACCAGAGGCTTGATTACTTTCAGTCTGTCCAGAGGTGATAGCCATATTAGTTGAAACAGGAATGCTCTGAGGTTGGTTCTGTCGTTTCTGATATTGAAACTTTCTTTTTTGCTTAACGCCAGGTGGATAACCATGGACTTTGTAGCATCTGTCAATCACATGACCTACACCTCCACAATGTGAACAAACTGGACGAGATTTCTGAAACTGACCATAAGATGGAGTAGAAGACACTTGAAATGTTGCGGCAGGTTCAACTCCACTATGAGCAGGTAATCGAGCTGATCGTTGAGTGTCCTCTTGATCAAGAATGTTATAAACCTCTGATAAACTAGGAAGAGTCTTCTTCATGAGAATCTGACTACGGATGTGATCATAAGTGTCATTGAGCCCCATGAGAAAATCAATTACACGATTCGTTTCTCGTTCAGCTAACAAATCCTCAACTGTTCTTGCTGTGACTTGGAGACTAGATAGTTCTTCCCAATAAGTCTGAGTCTGAGTATGGTAAGATGACAAATCCATAGTAGCTTGACGAAGAGAATGGAGCTGATGACGAAGCTTGTATAAACGAGGTAAATTCGATTTGTGAAAGCGAGTATACAAGTCCTTCCATATGTCAGCAGCTGATTTGATATACAAGATACTAGCATAGATCTTCTTATGAACACTGTTAAGCAACCAGGATTTGACCATACTGTTACAACGACACCAGAT
This sequence comes from Kernera saxatilis, assembly GCA_900406395.1. Classification (NCBI taxonomy): domain Eukaryota; kingdom Viridiplantae; phylum Streptophyta; class Magnoliopsida; order Brassicales; family Brassicaceae; genus Kernera; species Kernera saxatilis. The sequence goes on along the minus strand of OVAY01000828.1, from coordinate 21,246 downwards.
CTTGCAATATGGATCATTCTCATCAGGTTTGAGAATCGAACCATCTATAAATCCAATTTTATTCTTAGCCTCAAGACTAGTAGTCATAGCAACTATCCAGATTTCGTAATTAGTTCCGTCTAAGAGTTCCGAAGCTAATATCAAACCAGGATGATCAGCACTATGAAGATGATACGGACTCTGCTGATTATCAGGAGAATCGGATACCTCAAAGGGACGAGAAGAAGATCTGGGAGCTAGAGGAGGAGAGCGAGGAAGAACAACACGATCGGTAGATCCAGAAGCAACACGATCGGTAGATCCAGAAGTTTCATGACGAGAGAAACTCTGAGAGTTGTCACGAGACTGCGGAGACTCGATTTCAGGTGTATGAGTCCGATATTTCGAAGCGCACTTCCGTTTCCCCATAGATAATCGATCGGTGATAAGTTGAAGTCCAAATCGAATAGAGGAACAGAAGAAGAACGCCAAATTGAACAGACGAAAGTAGCGAAGCGGAATGTGAGAGATGAAGAAACGAAAATCGGAAAATGAACCGATTAAACGAGGAGAAATGATCAATCGGAGAAGAATCCGATCAATCTAGGTCAAAGATCGAAGATGAAAGAATTGAATGAAGAAGAATCGGATCGAGAGAGATGAGCTCGGCTCACCGCTCTGATACCATATTAGAAGATGAGAAATGATTGAATGATTTCTTCATTAAGGAAAAAGTAATTACAATGTTTCCTTATATACAAGAGTAAAACTCTAACTAACTCTCTCTAACTATACAAAATATAAGCTTAAGTATATACAAGCTCTAATATACATATGTTGCAAATCTGTAAGAAAAAAAAAACAAATATATGACTAAATTTCTATAGCAAATAATATATCTATGTTTCAGAAGTCTTGTAATGACTACCAAATTTGCTGTACATGGGTGCCACCAAATTTATAAAGGACATTTAAGCTAAACAAACAAGTAACAACTCATTTTTTTCATTCCATCGAGACTTTTTTTTTGTTTTGATAATATATGAATTACAATAATATCTTCGCCTTTGAGATTGAAACTCTTGCGGGAAGCATTAATCAATCACGGCAAGTCTCCAACACATTCCATCGAGACATTAAGATTACATAGTATATATCTAAATTGTGTTACATATATAGGATAATATCATTAATTACATTGTCTATTGTCTCGCGCCTCTTGGACAACTATGGCCTATATATTTGACTTGCCAAAGAGAAATAATCTCAAGATTTCACCGAGAAACATGAAAAGCAAGAAAGCCAGCCACCACCATTCACCTGTTTCGGGTCATCCAGGTACAAACCGGGCTTCGTGTCCGGTCTTGATATATCCATTTTACGAGTTTGACTGTTCACGTTAAGTGACCTCTTTCGATCTTGTTGGTACTCTGGTAATCTATAGACAGAAAGAAAAAAAAAATTAAATTAAAACCAATAGAGCTCATATTCATAGCTAATTTGAAACCGGTTTGGTCCAACCAATCTGGTTTTGACATAGTAAACCGGTTTTAAAGATTGGACAACGACTTACGCGGGAAATGCGAAAGAAGCTGCGCTGTTATTACTTGTGTCGGAGCGATAAGACTTGGTCGGAGAAATCGGAATTTGATGTGGTGGATCCGGTTTAGAAACATTGGTTAAACCATCTCGATTAGCGGTTTTTGGTCCGGTTTCCACTACTATTATGTTGACTTCTTTGGTTCCAGCGTCGGTTAAACCGATTTTGTCAGTATATTCGAAATTGGTGAGTTCTCCAGATTTATACATATTGGTGAGGTCTCCAGATTGATACATTTTGATGAAACTTTGGTCTCCCATGTGAATACTAAACAAAGATTCGTTTGATTGGATACTCCATTCTTGTTTAGGAGTCATCGTGGCTGCGAAAACCGACGGTGGAATCCGATCCGGTTCATAGCCTGGTTTTGTTTCCTGGTGCATTTTTGTATCTGTCTCTAAAGAAAATGGAAATATATATATATTAGAGTTCAATGAATGTAATTAGATTTCTTCAAAAATGGAATATTTGTAGAGGATATACAATAAATTTCTTTAATAAAAACATAGATTTCTTACGGGTTTTAAGCAAATATTATGTTAATTAGTCTGATAATACGTATTTTGCATGGTAACACACATTTTTTCTTAAATCACATGTTTTGTCACCGCCTGTGTTTTGCCAATTTCAACTTAGAATTTGGCTATCTAGCAAATAAGCTCATAATTGTAATAAGAGATCTCACCTTTAATCAAGTTCAAGCTGATAATTCTTCAAGAACCAAAAGGCTGAAAAGAACAATTTTTTTCGTTTCTTCAAATGTGAGGAAAATAAATTAAATCTGTGTCGTCATTAATAATGACTGATTTTTCGTTGGATGACAACCGTAATTAACCTAACTAACTAATCTTCGTTAGGGAATTAATTATAAAGACAGAAAGTTTTGACTTCAGTTATAAGTTATAACCAAATCTATGTCGTCCTTAAATATAATGTCTTGTTTTTTACGTTGGATAACAAACCGTAATTAGCCTAAGTAACTAATCTCCATTAGGAAGTTAATTATAAAGACAGGAAGTTTGGACTTCAGTTATAAGTTATAACCAAATCTGTGTCGTCCTTAATATAATGACTAGTTTTTTGTTAGATAACAAACGTAACTAAACTAAGTAACTAACCCTTCATTAGAGAGTTATAACCAAAATTTGTTTATTGAAGAATTGGGACAAATAAGCTGAAAGTGGATGCATTAATCCATTCAGGCCCGGCCCTGGGCTAAAGCAGGAGAAGTCCTTGCTTTAGGCGCCAAAAATATATATACTAATTATGAGCATTAATTTTCAAAAATGTAGTGTAGTGCAGTGGTTGAATGTTAAAGGGCACCTCTTTGGTAACGGGTTTGGTAATGGGTTCGACTCACAAACGTGTTATTTTCTGATTTTTTTAAAAAGTGAGCTAACTAAATTTTTTTTTTTGCTTTAGACAACCAAAGATATTGGTTATTTTCCAAAATATTAAAACATATAGAAAACCACAAAAGTGATACACCAAACTAGGGTTAAAAATTATTTAATAATAACAAGTCACTGAAATAAAATATCAAAAATAGTAAATAAGAAAAATATGACATAATTAAGAAGAAAATGGCAAGTAAACGAAAAAGCATAAAAAAAGTTTAAGAATAATAAAGAAAGAAGATGACAAAAAGAGAAGCCAAAATTAAACTAAGGTAAAGGAACATTGGTCTTGAACGCATTGAAAGAAAAAAGAAAAAAAACTTGAGAAAGTTGGCAAAATAAGATCCTACAAGACCAAGAGAATTATATTATGTGGCCCTTAAACTAACTAATAAATATGTGGTTTACGTCTCCGTTTTTCTACGTAGGAAGTAATTTGGAAAAGAAAAAGGAAGTTGTCTACAATGAATGTGTGAGGTTATTATTATTTAATTTTTTTGGCTAAAAAAGCTGATACAAGATCTTCTTGGTGTCATATTTTTTTCCTCACCTGGAATTAATAACTACAAAAATGAGCGTTAAGGGACTTGCATAGACATGTCAATGTGGACCAAACACATACTGAAATATTTGTATCTATTGGGGTCACGAACATCAATATTCAAAGTTTTTTACTTAAGCCTGGTCTGCATGTGAGACTTGCAGGCCGAGTCACATCCTCTTTAAAAATTTGATCCAAAACAATATTAATAACTTACCTGTTCAACTATAAAAGTAACTAAGAAATTTAAAAATATATTTTATAAGATTCAATGCATTAGCTATTTTTTCAACTATATTAACACATCTTTTGTTTGTTTGTTCAAGTAAATATCTTTTTCCTTTTTCTTGTCAGCTGTAAAAATATATTTTCATTTAGAAGTTATAATGTAAGACCACTCGATCACATCCATTTAAAACCCATAAAATATATATTTTCCATACATTAATTATTTAGGGATCCAAACCCACATACATTAATATTTTTTTTATTCTCACGTATGGCGCATGATATCATCTAGTTAAAAATATAATATGATAGATAACTGGATTGAATCCAAGTATATATTGTAGAAAGCCGATCAAAGTTAGTAATTGATTGTAAGATAAATGAATATATTGATACCAAAAAAAAAGATAAATGAATATTTTAATGTTAACCAAAAAAAAAAAAACCAAGAGGCTATGTCAACATTGGACCTATTTAGGTCATCAATGGCCCATTAAAGATAGATGGGTTTCATTGGAAATTTATATGAAAAAAAAACTGTTGGTGTATGCTCCTCGTAATATCATCTTATCTACAAGAAGCTTATATTGCTGCTACTAAAATACAAAAAAAAAGTGTTCTAGTAATTTTGCCAAGAAATAAAAATGGAGTTTTCGCTGCAGAAGCAGATTTTCAACAACGGAAATAAGCTCTTCAATTGTAAGCTCTGAACAGTTTTCTTCTTCCCCTAGACTTCTGTTTTCTTACACTTACACCCCCTCAGATTCACATCGATTATTGCAAATCAAGAATTACTTAACCAATTGATTTCAATCTGTCCGTTTTCATTGCTTTCAGCTCGAGAAAACCGATGGGTTTGGATAGAACAATTCCAATTAACAGTTTCTCTTCCCGCAAACTCAACAAACCTGTTTCATAATCCAAGAAGTTGTCCAATGTTGTCCATTACTACAAGAAAAAGCAAAAACCATTTAAGAGTAAGTGTTAGTTAACTGCATTTTTAGTGACCAAATTCAAAGAAATTTCGTAGTTTGTCACTTGAATTTTCAAAAGATATTCACTTAATGGTTTTGTTATTTATTTTGCATTTTTTTTCATTTTCTATGATTCTACAATTTTTTTAGTGATAACATGTGTTAATTAAACTCATTAGTAGCATTGTGAATAGTTCTTTTCAGAAAAATATGAAAACGTCTTGATATATAAGTATTCCAATCTATTTAACTTAGGTTTGTGCAATAAGGAGAAGAAGAGTGCATTCGAACTCGGATACGTATGTATTGTTAGAGGCAGGACAAGATGAACAGTTTGTCTCGGAAGATGAACTCAAGGCTAAGCTCAAAGGCTGGCTCGAGAATTGGCCAGCAGAGTCTTTGCCACCGGACCTGGCTAGGTTCGATGACCTCGATGAAGCCGTCGATTTCTTGGTCAAAGCTGTATGTGAACTCGAGATTTATGGAGAAGTAGGTTCTGTTCAATGGTATCAAGTTCGTCTTGAGTAATTAAATTAGATAAAACTGTTTCAATGTGTTATACTTATGTAATAAGCACATGTATTTTCGTTAGTAATTTGTTTCGTTCTTTAATACGTAATTGCCAACTATGGCTGTTTTTGTTCCCATTCTTTTTTCCAAAAGCAAATGCAAAGTAAACATACAAATATACAATGGACAAGTTATATATTAAAATGACATATTTCTTTTCTTTTTGTAGATTTTAAAGTTATTAAGAATTATATTTAAAATTCAATCGAGAAATGAGAGATTTCTAAGTAGATTTCCATTTGGGATTCGAACTCGTAAATAGCATGTGTTATACTTTCATGTATCTTCTTCTTCAACAAATGAGTGAGAGAGAGAGAGAGAGAGAGAGAGAGAGAGAGAGAGAGAGAGAGAGAGAGAGAGAGAGAGAGAGAGAGAGAGAGAGACAGATTTAAAGAAGTGATTTGGTTCCACTTGAGTTAGAACAAAAATCAAATCTTTCTAAGTTTTAGATCTCGAATTTACTTTATACAAAAAAATGCACATAACTATATGTAAAATTAAACCAAGCAGTGATGGTTTAGTGGTAAAAAATTCCGAGACATGACGTTATTTTCATCTCGAATTCTTTTATTCATGTTTTACCAATCGAAATAATGTCACGTTTTAAATCTATCAGAACATGCGTTGAGTAGATTATTAGATAGCTTCACTCACATTCATGCCGGTTTTACTCATGTGCCAAAGGTGCAAATGCACCAGGACCACTGATTTTTTGCAGATTTTTATTTTATTTGAGGACCCAAAAATTTATAAAATTCAAATTTACCTATAAAACTAAGGCATTTTTATCAAAAATTTCACTAATATTTTAATGAGCCGGGCATGCTCACATTAGAGAATTAATCAAGCCTAGGCCCGGTCATCTCTACAAATAACAATGATTTAAGCAGACCATTTAAAGAACAATGATTTAAGTAATATTCTACTAAACAAATTCTTGCAAGCGAATTCAATTCAACTTCTGTTCGAATGTAAATGTAATGTTGGCCGTTGTTACTTAGTGTTGGACACTTAATACGAATAGGTTTCAATAGATCAACATGTTGAATGTACAGTATTGTTGAGTCTCGGCGGATGGCAGACCCGGTACAAGCTTCTCGACTCTTGAGTCTTGGAACGAGCTTTATGGCCAGTCCAACGACTGTCGACTCTGACATTTAATTCTTCATCCGTTTTAGCTCTGTTTTTCATCTTTTTCTTACCAATTATTCCTGAAAAAATTTGAAAGATTTTAGAAACACTAAAAACATTATAAAAAAAACTCGATAAAATATTGAAAACATTATTTAAAACAATGGTTAAAAACTCAGAAAAACAAGACACATAAAACTAGTTCAGCATCCTTTAATTCCTTTGTCCAAGAGATTATAGACAGAGTAGAAATATCTTGGTGAAAACAAAAACAAAAAGAAGAGACTCTGATTATTGTGGTTTTGCTTTTGTCTTCAAGCCTTTCTTAATCAGAAACCGTGTACAATGTCAGGAAGACTTGTGTGGTCATTTCCAAAGAAAAGTACAAAATATGTAAATATTTTTTTTTAAATAAGATTGTAACTAATGATCAATTAATAAAAATGAAGTAAAAAAAGTACACTAAAAAGACGAAATTGGGTAGTTGCATTTCAATTTAAAATTATTCCATGCAAAAAAGTCTGACTCCAAAAATAACTCTCCTTTCTATTTTTGGTTACTGTCTTCAATGTCACAAGTAATCGACTAATCACATATTCCACTAAAAATAAACAAGATTAAACCAAAATCAGAGAAATTAATTCACAATTTTACTTTTGGGAATAAAGATTCAAGAATCCTTATAACACATGCAAGCAGAGCGTTAGAGAGAGAAATGATGGGTATCTTGAAAATGATCTCTCCACCATCTCCGGCGACAAGATTCCGGCGACAACGTCGGATAACGGCTAACGGAGATGGGTTTCCGGCATTTCTTCCGAAGGATGTAAAGAACATAAAAGATCCATTCGCAAGAGCTTTAGCTCAAAGGATTGTACGGATTCCTGTTCCTCTTCAGGTTCTTTTTCATCTTCTTTCTCGATTTTTGTTCCTTAATTTCTCGAAAATTCAAGCTTTTTGTGAAAGATAAACTCAAAATGTGTTGTGTTGCAGATGGGAAATTTTAGAGGCTGTGTAATGAGTAGCTGTATCAAACCAATTGTTCAATTACATGACAAAAGTCCCATCGTTCTTCTCCATTGTTTCGACAGGTTTTTTCAATTTTTGTGTTTTATTTACAGAACAAGAAAATTCCATGAACTCACTTCACTGTGTCTGAATTATTTTACTGAGATTTAGTTTTTTTTTGTTGTTTTTTTGGCTTAGTTCGTGTCTTGAATGGAGACGTACTTATCCTCTGCTTGAACAAGCTTGTCTTGAGACTTGGGCTATTGATGTTCTTGGTTGGGGCTTCTCAGATCTTGGTAAGATCTTCTACAAACTTAATTTTACAAAAATTAAACTCGATTCTTGAAAAATCGGTTCTTGAGGATATGAATGTGTGATTGATTCTTTTTCAAATTTCAAGAACTCACAAAGTTTATGACATTGTAGAGAAACTTCCACCGTGTGATGCAGCATCTAAGCGACATCATTTATTCGAGGTCAGTACAATATATACTACATGTTGGTCGATAATTAACAACTGATAATAATGACGAATTAGTGACTATAAACTTTGTCAAAAATATTTAAATTCCATCACTATAGAGCCTAATTCTTGTAGTTTTCCCGTTGGTTAAATCTTTGTTCTTTGATTTGAAAATTTCAGCTTTGGAAAACATATATCAAACGACCAATGATTTTAGTTGGACCAAGCTTAGGAGCAACAGTAGCTGTTGATTTCACTGCTACTTACCCTGAAGCTGTAAATTTCCGGTTTATCATAATCAAACTCTTTCTGTTAAACCCATCTCAATAGCTTGTTTGCTAAATCATGTTTTCATCTTTCAGGTTGATAAATTGGTTCTTATTAACGCCAATGCGTATTCAGAAGGAACTGGCCGGCTAAAAGAGTTACCAAAATCGATTGCTTACGCTGGGGTATTGTTCAAAAACTCTTATTATACTCAATAGTTAATGTTTGTTATGTCGAGTACGGTATTAATTAGGTCTGCGATTGGGTTCAAATCGGTTTGGCTATACCGGTTATCGGGTATTTCCGTTTGGAGTTATGGGTATCATAATTAACCAAACAAAAAATTGGTTTGGTTAGCGGTTAATTCGGTTCGGTTAATAGGTTAAAATCTGTACAAATATTCGGTTTGGTTCGGAAAGTGATTTTAGAGGAATTTTGCTGTAATTCGGTTTAGTTTCGGTTTAAATGGTTTAATTTCGGTTTAAATGGCTAGAAAAAATAAAATAAAAAATGGTTAACCGTTCGGTTTGATGAACCAAATCAAACCGAACCGAACTGAACCGCTAACCGATCTCTTTTCTAAATGTTTCCGATCGGTTCACACCTATTAACCACGGTTAACCAAACCACCTGAAACTCGGTTCGGTTTGGTTTGGAAAAACCGGTTCGGTTTTTAATCGCGGGCCTAGAACTATTAATATTTTGGTTGTTGTTTCAGGTTAAGTTGTTGAAGTCGTTCCCTCTTCGCCTTTTGGCCAATGTGTTAGCCTTTTCATCGCCCTTATCCGAGAACATAGATTGGACCAATGTAAGATCAAATCTCCCTAAATTTTCAATTTATTTTCGTATAAATTATGAAATATCGATTTATGGTTTTTTAGGTTGGTCGGTTGCATTGTCAAATGCCGTGGTGGGAGGATGCGATGGTCGATTTTATGATTAGTGGAGGCTATAACGTCGCTTCACATATCAAACTCGTAATAAAAATAGTTTCACATAACTATTCAAATGTGGCAAAAAAAACCCTATCAATTTTATATTTTTCTGATCTTGTTTATGTTTTTGGATGTAACATCGCAGATCAACCACAAGACGCTCGTTGTATGCAGTGAGAACGATCAGATTGTTAGCAACCAGCTCTCAGTTGTAAGTTTGCTTCAACCGAAAAATCGAAAAAAAAAAGTTTATTTTGCTCGATTCAAGCATTTAGTTTTAACAATGCCATCAACAAAATGCAGAAATTGTTGTGTGAGCTACAAAATGCGATTTTCCGGGAAGTACCAGATTCAGGTCATCTTCCACATGTTGAGAATCCTAAACAATTTGTGAAGCTGATATCAGATTTCGCCAGTGGAAAGCTCAATTGATTCCATATACTAATGTTACTCTGCTTCAAGCTCATCGAGTGGCTAGAGAGGAAGGAGTTGTAACGTTTATATATTATGAAATAAATACAAATAGATTAGTCTAGCTTGGGTTTGGGATGGCTATATATTTATCATTTTCGTAAGCTAATTAATAGAATAGTATTGGTTTTTTTTTTCAAGATTGTAGGAAGAGATTGAAAACTCTTAAACCTAAATTGTTTCTTTGTGTTTGCTTTTACTTTTTTTCTTTTTGTGAACACACAATTTTTAACCTTTTAAAATATTATTTTGTGTTAACTATACAAATTTTGTTTATGTTGTGTTTTGAATTTTATGAGTTGGCGTGACTGGAACCCTGATCTAGACCCACATGACAAATCGTTCATCATTTTTACTCAAACCAATCGACGATAACCACGTGGTTGATCCTGATTGTATTAAAACAGTCAAAGTATTGTCTTTTGCAATTGATTTAAGAAAATAAAATTGGTAAACTTTTAGGATAGTCAAATCTTTAAAAATGAAACTTTCATTCATTTTGAAGAATACCAAATCCTATCAAGAGCATTTAATTGGCAATTTATGCAAATTAATGAATCAAATCTTTAAATAGGACATAGTTTTAATATCTTAAACCAAGACATTTCCATCTTTCCCATCTCCTTCCTTAGTATATATAGCAAACCCCACAAAACTCATCATACCTCGCCAAAAGAGTAAATAAATACAAGTCACAATGGAGATAATCACTTGCTTAGACTGCAAGAAACAAACCGATATCGTAATCGACTATCGATCTGGAGATACAATTTGCACAGAATGTGGTCTGGTACTCGCCTCCCACTACATCGACGACTCATTCGACAGGAGCACCTCGCACGAGATCTCTCCCATCTGGACGAAACTCAAGGTCCACACAAAAGTTCTCAAGAGCCCTAACCCTAACCCTAAAGACAAAGCCTCTGCCGCAAGCTCCAGGATCTCATCTCCGTCTTGTTCCAGTCGTGAAGCTCTGCTCAATGGCCACTAAAGTGATCGCACAAGGTTGATCAAGAAGCAAGGTTTCAACAAAACAGAACAAGGCCAAACTGATTGCCAGTTAGTCGTTTTTTTATATTTATATATTCATATGATTGTTTGTATACTTATTTGGGGTTTGCTTAATTATGTGCCCGTGAGATTTTATTGTCTTTGCATGCAGTTTACATGATTTTCAAATGATCTACCATGTCTTTGAAGCCGACATTGAAGCCTGTTGGAGAAGACTTATAAGTTTCCTCGACCACCAACAACAGTCCATTGCATCTCTTGGATTTTTTTGTGTAGACGAAACGAATAAGTTGTATGGACTTCTCTGTCGCATGCTGAAGAGTTATTAGAAGCTTGCTCTGTTTTTTTTTTTTTTTNTTTTTTTTTTTTTTTTTTTTTTTTCAAATGCTCCTGCTCTGTTTGTTCTATTTAAGTCCAAAATAATTTGCTCCCAGTTTGTAAATAGCTTTTTTTTTTATGAATAAATTTAAAAACCAAAAAGAACTTTTTTCATAAGCTTCATAAAATTATAAGAAATTATATTTATTTTATAATTAAGAAAATTATGACATGTTTTAAAAATATACGAAAATTATGACATGTGTCAACCAATTTATAAAATTTAATTTAAAGCCAAAATTATAAATTCAGTACTAAACATATTATATATAGAGAAGTTGTGAAAAATACCACTTTGGAAACACATTTTTGCAAAAGCACTATTCATTGTTGTTCATTTTCAAAAATATCATCTTTGAAAACTTTTTTATAAAGTTTATAAACCGCGCTTACAAACTATATTATAAAACTTTATAAATCTTGTACAATTTTATAACATGCCTTACAAAAGTTTATAAAACAATCTTAAATCCTTGTCGATGTTTGATATATTATTTTGTTTCTTAAACTTAAGCTTAATTTTTTATTTTCTTTGTTTTAAATGTACTATTTTATTGAAAATCAAAATACTTTTGCAGTTTTTATATCTTTCTTATAAAACGTATTACCATTTGCTGGATTCGAACGATGATCTCGACTCACTTAAAAAATTTTCATCACTTTAATCAACCACTAGACTACAACCACGTGGTTGATCCTGATCGTATTAAAAAACCAAAATATTGTCTTTTTCCCAATTGAGACGAAAATGCATGACTTTAAGTGCGTGAGCATCAAAACATTAAGCAGAACACGTGTTCTCTTATGGAGTGATGACGTTGCATCGTCGAGAGAGCCTTTTCTCAAATTATATATATGATTTGAGAAATTTAACTTGTAACTTTACGATATTCGAATCTTTAAAAATATAAATTTCATTATCATTTTGAAGAAAACCATATCCTATCATGAAAATTTAATTGACACTTTATGCAAATGCAAAATTAATAAATCAAATTTAAAAAATGGGACTTATATTTAATATTTTAAATCAAGATAATTCCCTCTTTCCCATCTCCTTCCTTAGTATATATAAAAATTTTAGTATGTTGAAATAGTTTTGTTTATACAAAATTTAATATCAGTGATAATGATCTTATTAATATATTAATATTAAATTTTTATTTGAACTAAGAGTATTACATTTTATTTGAATTACTATGCCTATTAAATTTTTTTGAATTAAAATAATTCCATAGTAATTTCCAACCTTTAAAATAGTAAGAACGGCTTTGAGCATGTTCATTATGGAGGATAGAAAATGCATATGTTCAAAACCCTTTTTTAAGTTTTAAGTGGTTAAAAAAAAGGAGTTTAAAGTTATTGTTTCTTTTTTCTCTATTCATTATAATTATCGTTGTACTAATGATTATACAGATTATTTCTAGGGACAAGAACACGAAGTATGTTTTTCTCCCATATAAGTTTATCGATCCCGAATTGATTTTTTTAATAAGAATGCACTTTCCCGTAAATTTAATGAATATGATGTTTTAGCTTGCAAGAAAACATATAATAGAATATTGGCTATGGATATTAAAATTTAATTTGAGAATTTTTAAAGTAGAATGAAAGTTTTAAAGAGAGATCACATGGCAGAGTTAAGCAAAGGGGACTCACAAGTCACAATCATCGTGACCATGAATTACATACATGTTACATATATACATATAACATATTAGATATATACATATAACATATAACATATTACATATACATGGGTGTTACAAAAACAAATGTTATTATTTATTTCGATACATATATAAATTTGAAAATGTGTGAAATCCTAAAGGGACAAAGGACACAGCACATATATACCTATGTAGTCTCTTTCTTCTTTACTTATTATGTCCACTTTCTATCTTTAGTTTTGTAGTTAAATACTTCTTTAGTGTATATTATTTTGTTATTTTTCATTTCAGGTTTTTTTCCCGTTTTTCTCTAGTTGCTAAATTATTTATAAAAGAAAGATTTAAAGAACAGAAAAAAAAAGGAATGATGTTGAAGACTACATGATATAAAATTCAAACTTAGTTAGCTATCAATCAATAAAAGCCTCCAACAAAAGAAAATAAGATGAAATTTGTTTCCATCATTACACATACCACATATCATCGATATAAACTGACATTTTTATAAGAGAAAATTGTTTTGACATTATCTAAGACCAATATAATATTCTTAATTTATAATTATAAATCAGATATGTACTTGTTTTAGCTAGACTTTTTGTATTTCTACGACTTAAAAATCGTGTTTGTTTCAATTGTCGTCAACTATCAGCGATCAAATCATATTCGTTTCATAGTTTTCAGTTCAACGGTAAGTTTTGATGATAGATTAGTAATCCAAAATTTTAAACACTAAAATTTAAGATCTATAATTTTTTTTCGTTAATCGCTAATATTTGTTACTCGAATGGAATCAACCATGGTAAAACCAACATAATTTGGTTGTTGTTACTCGTCAACGCCAACAACTAACGAAACAAAAAACGCGATTTAAACTCTTAATATGTTGATTAACAAAAATAAAACCTCAAAATACGAATATTGATGGAACCAAAAACTTCTAATTAATTTTTATCAAAAAAAAAAAAAACTTCTAATTAAGGATTATTCAGGCCGATTTCTTTTTCTTCTTTCTTCAAAATCAAACATTATACATCCACTACCTAAAACCATATAGGTTTAAAATACGTAATACATTTTTATAAAAAAAGAAACAAAATCATAATTAAATATAAACATTATAAAACAAAATCTTCCGTTTGATCAGAGGATGATCCATAGATCTCGATTAGCTTTTGCAACACCAAGACTTGATTCCTAAGCCGTACGATGTAATCCGCCGTTTCTTGAAACAGCTGTTCCGTCTCTCCACCGTCAGATTTCTCCTCCACGTGACGACTCTGCTCTGGCGTCTTCTCCGTCGTCGTTGACGGAGGAAGAAGACTCTTAAGTGCCCGGAGCTTCTCCGAGAACTTTTCTCCGGCGTGAATTCCAGCACGTGATGAAACATATGTTCTTCTATTTCCGAGTTTCTTGCTCCTTCTTCCTCCTCCACTGGATCTTTGGTTCTTTAAGATTCTCATCGTGAACAAGAACAGAGAATTAGAGTAAAGTTTTCTCTTTTTTTTTTTGAATAGAAGATGAAAGAGGATCGGGGTTTATGTACGATTGGCTATTCGTTTATGACCCTAGAGTTGATTGTTTATTACAATAGTGCCACTGGTGGAGATTTCATTCCCTTATTTGTCGTTTTGTGCTTTTTATTTTTTGTTGTTGGGCCCTTATGGTTTTAAGAAATATTAATCTCGATAATATCTTATTACTATCACGTGCTCGTTGCCAAATATCTCAGGGGTCCATATCTCATGACTATAATCGTAAATTAATTTAATCCATTGCTAATTTTTTAGACTAGGTTGAGAAATGGAGTTAATCCGTTTGCGAATTAGAGCGTTTAAATTTCTTATTATTTGCAAATTTCGGTTCTCTGCGATATATAGACATGAAAGGTAAAAGCAAAATAGTTTTGTATGTTGTGGATCGTTTTTATGAAAGAAACTTATTTAAGTTGTTATCCGTCGTAAAAAATAAAATGGTCCAGCTCGTAAGCATATTAGTTTATTTCGTATGCTGCAATTGCTCAAAACCTTAAGAAACAGATTTAGATTTTCCATATATACCAAGAATCGAATTATTAAAATTTTTGGAAAAAATAAATTATTTAACAAATAAACTCTCTTTGTATATGAAGTACATTTTTCTTAAAATAAATCATGATTAAATTTTTACAAATATGTTCGTGAAAGAGTTATTTTCTTATAAAAAGTTAAGCAAAAAAAAAAAGAAGTTATTTTCTTACTTAAATGTGTGGTTGACATATAAAAAAAAGTATGTTTCATGAAAATTAAAACATTTTCTTTTCTTTTTTGTCAACAGAACTAAAACATTTTCATACAAATTTATCAAGATATTTTAGATTCACTTCTTCTAGGTGGCAATAAAAAAACTATAGAACAAAAATATTTAGTTATAGATTACAAAAATTTTGTGTAGCACCTTTTTTTTAACTATTTTTTATTTTTAAACTGTGATTTTCCAAAAGAAAATTTAATTTCATTATGCATTTCGAACTTCATATTCAATTATGATTTTGTTACAATCGTTATAAGTTTTATTTTGTTGGGTCGTTTATAATTCTTTTAAGAGCAAAGCCTAAAGAGAGGAAGTGGGTGAAGAGTGCGCATTTGCCATATGACAGTAAAAGCCTGAGCCTTCTGTGACGGCACATGATAAGTGTTGGGGCAAATTTTATTTTCTTTCTTTTCCAATTTTGCCCCTCCATAGTTAGCCATAAGGCCCATAACTCATATATAATTATATGTTTATAAAATTTTTAATCAGATGTTTTCCCTTTCATAGAACCAAATAAGTGTTTTCTTTTGATTTCGTTGTTGGACCCCTTTTATTTGTTTTGTCACTGTTGGACCCTTTATTCTTTATAAACTTTGTTTTACTCTTTAATTTAACATGGGTGATATAACTCATGTCTTTCTCATTATAATAAATGACACACTATCTTAAGAAAATGCTCCAAACTAAAATTTTGAATTTGTCGTTTTTTTTTCTTAATAAGCATATAATATTTTGTTTTTTCTTACTATTATTTTTTTGACATCTCTTGATATTTATTGTATACAAAGAGAATTTTAGATAAAAGAGTAGTAACAAAAATTATATTCAAATCAAATAGTAAAGCAATCACTTAAAACAAAGATACTAAATATGTAGTAATTGACGATAAACTAGTACTACATAAAGTTGGACACACAATGGACCCAATTAGTTATCTTCTGGTTTGACTTAGATCTGTTTTGGTTTACATCTGATTTTAGAAACAAATTATGGTGGAATCTTGAATTTTTCAAAATTTTTATCACCGGAGAAAAACTGAATTTATTAATAAAGTTGAATGAAATTGTTCTCATACTATATTCCATAAAAATGAGTGGAACAAAATAATTCATCTATCACTCTCATTTTATTCATCTCTACTTCATTTATTTTTATTCTACTAATTCATATCATGTTTTTGTTATACAAAGAATTCCTATGATGTTCGACAAAAAAAAGAAATCCTATGATAGTTAGACCATTAATTTTAATTTGAAGTTGGAGTAGAGATTAAACCATTCTATTATTGAAAACTCACATCAGGTCGATTAATTCTATTTTTTTTTTAAATATTAAGTTGATTGGTTACGAGGGTCATGTCATAAACTAATAGTATTCACATTTCACGGAAAGAAAAGGAAATCAATAGGTTAAGTTAAATCCCAAACAAGGCCTCACATATAAATCCAGCCTTGAGTCGACCACAAAAATAAGATAATTTTTCTCAAAATTCAGAAGTTTCTATGAATATTTTTCCGTTCATCATCAAGATTATGAAATTGGGAAAAAAATTGGAGGGGCATTCTGGTCAATAATAAAGGGAGCGAAAAAGCTTATTACAAAGTGCTTCGTAGAGAGGTGTTACATGTGAAGGTGTTATGAGCCAGCAAAACCTCATTGGACAAATAAGAGAATTTTGAATAAGAGAAGAAACTAAAAAATAATTTGAAATATGAGAACCGGGAAAAACTGAACCGGAAACCGGTTTGATTAAAGGGAGAGAGAAAAGGGCATGTGAAGGCACATGGGAAGAAAGGAGACAGAGAAAGGAAGCATGGAATTGAACAGAGAGCATGTTCTGTATATTCCCTGCATGCACATAACTTCCTGTTCTTTTTTTATAATGCCAAAAATATAAGAAGAGTTATATAGTTAACATGGTTTTTAGATTTGATTAATCTAATGACTATTAGGGAAGGGGGTTTTCTTTTTATAATTTCGATTTGGTGCACATGGTTTACTATCTAGATTTCAGGTTATTAGCATGTGTTTAGCTGTTCCACCACGTGATTGATTTGTGTAATTGTATATATTGATTAACAAGTACCAACTTTTATATATATATATATATTTTAAACAACTTTTTTCTTTAAAAAATAAATAAATAACAACTTTCATAAAAAATTGGATTTCACATTGGTATTCTAGTTTTATGGAAATACTCAGCTCCGAAATGAATATGTCCCTTGACAAAAAATATATTCGTATAAAGTTTGAATACATCAAAATCAAATCCGGAATTAATGAGTTTACATCTTTAGTCCAAGATCACCGTGTCACCACCCACGGGTTAACTTTTGAATCTTTGGCGATGTACAATAACGAGTAATACAATGTTTCTAATATCAGTCTTCTTGTCACATAGTTGATTTGTTTTTATCTAACCAATAATTTTTTTGCTCAACGTGCTCATACATGTTTTACATCTGTATTCGAATTAGAATGTCGACATTCCGTAATGAACTGGCCAAAAACAATTTGAATCAAATTTTAATTCGTATTATTTGATTTCATACTTTAGATACACATACACAACAATATAACAAAACTTAGCAAGAGTCATTTTTAATATATATATCTTCACCCAAAATTTCTCAACACCTTTCATAATATGTAGATGCATATACATGTGTTAATAAGGAGGTGAGAGAACAAAAGTTTTTGGCTTTTGTTTTGTTTGTTTGATGAAAGTGGAAGTGAGGGACAATATGATATGCAGGGACAATGTATAATTTTGCGTGGTCATAAATAAGTAACAAAAGTGACAAAAAAAAATTAGATGTTGACGAGACATCTTTTCATTCCCCTTGTGTTTCCTTCCTTACTCACCATTTTGTAATTTTTTTGGTAAAGACACCATTTTGTAATTCAAATCAAAATTAAAAAGCATTCGATGATATTGGACTAGGGAGTACCTATATGTTTAAGTGTCTTGAAACACCAACACGTTGTTTTACTTTTAACCAATGAAATATCTCATAGAAAAAGAAAAAAAATGTATCATTGACCCACGTGAGATAAACAATAAACATCCGAATGAAGAGGTTTTGGACACTATTCCACCAAATATATGTTATGTATAAGTTATAAATTAATTTCTCTTTTTGATAATAAGATGTGTTGAGTTTGAAACTGTCATGTAAATAATGCAATGTCTAGATATTTAGTAACAATGAAGTGTTAACATCAACTAATAAAACCAAATTACTAGACAATGGTTATTTCATTTTAAAAAAAAAATTGTATCTACTAGTTATCAGAATCGACCATGTAAGCAAGCAAGCAACAAAGTTTATACATGGAGCTACATTAAAATTATTGGGATCACTTTTCAAAGAGAAATCAAAGTAGTTTGTTATAATTCCAATCTTGTTTCCTACATATCTCAACTTTGATTCTTACATTCTTTATTTGCCTTTTATTTTTTTAATCCACATTTTTCCACATTTTTGGGGGTTGATGAATGAGCCACCATATTTTTTTTGGATAAAACATAAATTAACACTTCGATAAACAAATTATCGCAACGTCAAAATAATTATTAAATCTTGCTTTCTTTTGGGCAAATTATTAATCTTGCATATTTCATATTTTTGACCAAAATACTCTCTCTACAGTTTTTAAATTATTAAGTCTAAACCACTAACAAACGGATAAACTCAAATGTATCTATGAAAAACATAGATAAGCACTATTAACTTTGAGACAAAAAAAAAAAAAAAA
>OVAY01000827.1:0-43469 GCA_900406395.1 Kernera saxatilis | reverse complement strand
TGCAAAAACCTTAAACATCACTTATTATGAAACAGAGGGAGTAATAATAATAATAATAAAGTAAAACGATAATTCAATCAACTTTCATTAAAATTCATAATTTGAATTATTATCCTTTGTCTTCTCCGATCGAAAGCACAAGTGCACGCAACCCATCAAATGGTTTCGTTTCCAGTGAAGCCACTCTTCGTCGTCGTCTTGACTTTTTCTCTTCTCCTCGCCGTTATTCTGCTATCTCCGTCGCCTCAGTTCGTGCACACTCCACTCTCCTCCGGTTCTTTCCTGTAAGACCGATTGGATATTGGAAAATTCAGATATTAGGTCGATTTGTTTAGTTGGGCATCATTCGATACTAAATTAGCGTCAAATTTCCAGTTTATCCTGAAATAGGAGAAGAAAATTCCAACTTTTCGCTTTCTTGGCTTTTCTGGGGAAGAGATACAATGTTTAATGTGAAACTTGATTTTGTCTTGGTGCTCCAGTGATTTTGATATATGGAGTGTCAAAAGGATAGCAGAGTGGCGTCCTTGCAAGTGGTGGTTACAAGGACATCTCACTCGTATGTATTCGTTCTCATCCTTTCTTTTCATAAGTTTCTGAGTCTAGTTTTGTTCAGTAAGTGACTCCTGTGATGGATCTGAATGTGTGATTCTGTTTCTTGAGATGGAATTAGCTAGCTATGCCAGTTTCTGATCTCGTTCTTGTGAAGGTGGATAGGCGAATTTCTGAGTCTTTGTGCGATGTATGTTCTTATATTGTGTAGCAAGGACATTGCTTGTTGGTTGGCTCAAGTTCTCTGTTTGATTATTCTGAGTCAAAAAATTTGATCGGCCTTCATTGCAGACATCTGCTTTGGTTTTTTGTTCAAACCCTGCAGCTCTACCCACTAAAAGCAATGGATACATCCGCATTGATTGCTATGGCGGCCTCAATCAGATGAGACGCGATGTAAGTTTGAGGCAAGAGATCTAAACTGCATTTCTTCTCTTGCCTTAGTTAATAATCATTGATCATATGATGCTTGCAGTTGTGTGACGGTGTTGGAATCGCCCGTTTATTAAATGCCACACTTGTTCTGCCAAAGTTTGAGGTAGCTGCATATTGGAATGAGTCGAGGTAAATAAACCCTGAGAACGCTTTAGCTTCTTAGTGTACGTTTGCTATAAGCAGTGATATATTCTTTCCGCAGTGGATTTGCAGATGTGTTTGATGTAGACTACTTCATTCAAAAGATGATCGGTTTTATCAAAGTCGTCAAGGATCTTCCAAGAGATATAGCATCGAAAGAGCCATTCAAAGTTGACTGTAGCAAAAGAAAAGGTCAATTTGATTACAGAGAAAGTATTCTTCCACCATTACTGGAACATCAATACGTTTCTCTTACACCCGCAATGAGCCAGCGCAGGGACAGGTACCTTGTTTTTGTCGATTGTGTTCATTTGGAATTTTTGTCAGTACTAGGCATCTTCAAGTTTCTTGGTATTTTACATTCCAGGTATCCCCAAGACGCAAAAGCCACGCTCTGTCAAGCTTGTTATTCTGCTCTACGCCTCACTAGCTCACTGGAGAAGAAGGCCATCGAACTCTTAGATGCCATACCCAAACCTTTTCTATCACTTCACCTCAGATTTGAACCCGACATGGTAGCATACAGCCGATGTGAATACCCAGACCTATCCCCTTCCTCGATAGCTGCCATTGAAGCTGCTCGAGTAGACAAAAAGCCATGGACAGGAGAGCTAGCTCAGAGCTGGAGAAAGCGAGGAAAATGCCCTTTGACTCCTAACGAAACAGTTTTGATGCTCCAATCACTGAGAATCCCAACAACCACAAACATATACTTAGCAGCGGGAGATGGTCTGATGGAGATGGAAGGTTTCACATCAGTTTATACAAAAGTCTTCACAAAGTCTGCTCTGCTAAACCATGAAGATTTCACAAGAATGCATGGAAACACAAAAGCTGCATTGGATTATTATGTTTCCATCAACAGCGATGCGTATGTGGCTACTTATTTTGGAAACATGGATAAGATGGTTGCAGCGATGCGAGCTTATAAAGGAATGCATAAAACTCTGTTCTTGAGCAGAAAAGCATTTGCAGAGCTAAGTTCTCAGAGACTTGGAGAGGAAGAGCTGAAGAAAGCTCTTTGGGAGGTTCATAAGAATGATTTTGAAATTGGCAGAGGATCTGCATTGCCTGACTGTTTCTGCGAATTCAAGCTGTAATCTCTACTCACAAGTTAGCGTATTTAACTTAAGGTCCTCATATTTTAATTGTTTTTTTTTTAATCTCCCCGCTATTCTAGAATTGAATAAATTAGTACATCCCTTCTCTTACTGAACAAGTGACAACGCTGTCAAAGAAATCGTCACAAAAACGTGGCTGATTCAAAGATAGAACTGTATAATTATTTTTTTAAAAATTGGCTTATAGGATTCTACAGTTTATAAACTTTGCTCTGTTCTTCCGTTTAAGGACATGGCTAAAAAAGATGATGAGGGTTGCAGAAGCCACTTCCCCACCAACGACCGGCCTTTTTGTATGTTGTCTCAGTCTTTGGATGTTATAACGAGTAAACCCAACGCACCAATGAGTATATACTGAAAGACGAGTAGATTTAAAGATCTTATAGTGAGAATATATATATCTCAAGTAAAAAAACCATGACATACAAAATCGCAGGCCATGTTAGAAGATTAGATTGTACCTTGATGATAGGCTTTTCTGTCATGATAATAGTCACCCATCCAACATAAGGCAAGAACCTGAAAAAAGGCGCGAAGGGAACCGTTTACGACTCTTGGTCTTATCGTAGCAGTTTAATGAGATCACACAGGTTTTCTTTTGAATTAAGAGTATTTACCCAACAGCTCTGCCCATTATATGGTGCCGATGAAGCCAAATTTGTCCGTCAGCATAGAGACCAATGTCATCCACTTCATTATTGTCACCTGGAGAATGCAAAGGTGTGTCAAGTAATCCATGAATACACACGGTTACTATACCGAGTTAACATTCAGATCCAACAACACTAGCACCTTTTGTTAGAACATCAACTTCTCCAGTATTTTTCCTCTCATGAACCTGTGATGTGAAAGAATATCTTAACTATCCTGTGACTAATCTCCAGAGATTATAACGAGTTTGAAAAGTGTAAGAAAAACATTACTTTGATGGCACGATGGACGATGGGGATATCACGGCCCTGAAAGAAGAAGCATCGATTGGCAATTAAACCAATTAGGAGAAAAGAAACTGGAGGGAAGATAGTAGTTTGATGGAACAGAACGAGAAACACACAAACCGCCACTTACATCAACATTGAAAACGACAATCTCGCCTGCTCGAATGGGCTCCTTGGTCATGTGCAAGAACAATATATCCCCCTGTCACATTGGCCTCAAACTGATTCATTGAACTAGCAGAAACTAAAGGCAACATGTAAAACCAAAGATGTTACATACCCTCTTAAAGCCAGGTTCCATGCTCCCTGAGAGAACAACCACTACTGGGGATTCAGTGCCAGTCACACACATCAATGCCTTCCATATTATCAATGCAGACGTAACGATCATACCTAAACCAAAAACAGCCACCGATTTTGTCACCTAAAAGTTTACCATCATATAAACAAAAGTATGATTCAAACTCTGTCCCAAGATGTATAACACATTTGGTGGGTACGGAATTAGGTTTGTATAACACGATCGATTTGAGTCTTTTTTTTCTTTTCTTTTCAGAAGCAATGTTACTACATTGATACCAATCGAGAATCCAAACAGAAACGAGATAAATCAGTCAGAACGAACCGAGAGTGACAGCCTGAGTGAGAAGCTGACGGATCTTGATAGATTTAATGGAATCGACAGTTTCTCCGATCCAACCCATGATTCTTCTTCCTTCCATTTCCGTTTCAGATCCCTTGACCCTTCTCGTCAGTCCTCACGCGTTTCAGTGGAGAAGAGAAACACGATTCTCCAGGAGCGTTTCTGCAAATCGGTTTAAATATCGGAATATCGGTTTACAGCTACTCAGTCAAACCGGTTTAAATACTAAAGACTTAACTTTAAATGCTACCCCTTGACTATACCCTTATTACCAAAAATATACCCAAGCCGAGCCCATTCCGGTCTAGCTTTTTTTTTTTTTGGGTTAGGCTGGCGTGAGAGATTTAAACTCTTAAATCCCATTAAACTAAAACAGAAAATATGAATATGTGGCAAATTTTCTTCTCTTTTCTTTTTTCAGGCAGTTATGTTCTGTGAATTTTTTTTGGGTTCAAGCCTAACTAGTTTCAATTCTAACCAGCTTGAAACACGTATATAACCAAACTAAAATAAACCGAAAGTAGTTTTCACACGCCATATAACACAAGTAAACTTTGGAAAGGTGGTGACACTATAAAAAACCATTATATTACAAACTTTGCGATTAATTTTATCACCTCCACTCACATAATATATTTTTGAAGTCTTTGATTAACCTAAAACATATATAACCAGAGAGATAAATGAAGTTAATACGGCATTGTAAACTGTGAGTCGTTTTCCTCCGCTTCCATAAACCCATAATGGATCTTGCATCGGTAGTGTATTTGGTTGCGCTGATTGCGACGAAAAACAAGTTTGGTCCGGCGCCAATCCCGCCGACGACAACATATCTGTGGAAAGTGCTAAGCACTCTAGACCAGGTACGGCAAGTGTGGACACACCTCTCACGTTTAAACACTGTCCTTGCGCGACTTGTCCTGATCCTGATGATGCCGTTTCTATTTTCACGTCTCTCATGAAAATCTCCGTGCACGGTACAGCCTCGCTGCACCTAAAATCAACGCCGTACTCTGACTTCGACGTCCCCACGAAATTACTATACACAACTTTGCTTACTTCCACTGCCGACGACTGAGAAACAAAAACAGAAGAAGTAATTTCCCATCAAAAACAACCTTTTTTGCGTTCTAATCAAATTTATCTTTATGATACGTACCTTGTCATCTGTGGTCTTATCAGAATCTCCGTTGTTGTAGTGCTGATCAATTATGATTGGATTTTCGACATTATCTAGAGTAATTCCATGGAAAGTAATCTTTCTTGCGTAACCCGATCCTCCCTATGTATATTACCAGATTATATTTAAAAGAACAATATAAAATAAACTAAAAGAGATTAATAATAAATTTAACGTACCGGCCAGGTTTTAATCCGAGCCCCATTCGTAGTTCCTCTAAAGTTACAGTTTTGGACACATACATTCTCCACTGAAGCTGTCTCTCCATCTTTTCCCAAGCTTCCTATGCTATATATATTTTACAATATACAGGGTTTAGATATACTGTATTACAATTAATATTTTTCAGTAGATTCTTTGTTGGTTCGACCTTATTCCATGGCCTGGTCCGCAATCTATACCGGAAATTCTGATGTTAGACGTCCCCGAGTTTATCGCAATGCAATCGTCACCTATAATCATTACAACGCCATGTTCATAACGAATTTGATGATGATGTATCAGCATATTCGAATGCATTATTGGATGTGACACTCGAGGGACCGTCTATTTTGACATATAAATATTTGCATTCATACATCATCTGGATTTAGAATTATTTTTTTCTACTTTTTATTTATTTCTGATTTGGAATTTACACAAATCTCCAAAATTAGTTTAGAGAAAGTTTCATACCGGTGGCGATTAGGCAATCCTGGATGATAACATTGGATGAAGATGCGACGTCGATTCCATCGGTGTTAGGACTTGATTCAGGTGCATTTATCCGGAGACGTGAGATACTCACATCGTTGCAATCGTTTATGTGAATGTGAGCCATTGCACTATCTACGTGCGTTAATCCACTCAATCTAAGGTTGTTGCAGCTCTTGAACTTCAATGCCTAGTTTCAGAAAGAAAAGAAAAACTCGTTTTAAGTTTTGATACAAAACAAAAAATGTTTTGGGAATGAAAACGAAAGCCCTAAACGTTATCCTTACGGTTGGTCTAGAACTGCCTTTGTGTTCCCACCAGCTCGAACCTTGGCCGTTTATTTCACCATCACCTTCAACCACAAGACCTTCGGTGTCTGAGAAAAGAATCCATTGATCTTTGTCCCCTTTCCATTTTCCTTTACTCGATGCAACCAGATTCCCCAAAATCTTCAATTCAATCACTAATTGCTTACTTCACCATATCCATCATTACTTATAAGAAATTTTTTTAAAAAACAGGGGAAAAACAGAGTACCTGAAATAAAATAGGGGTCGATTTGCAAGGACCTTGAAACTTCAAGGGCTGTAACAGAAATGTCATCCCTGCCGGAACGACAAGCTGCCCATCTCCTGTCCCGCTACAGACAGCTTCCCAAGATTTCAAGAACGCCTTCCAAGAAAAGAAAAAAAGATACAATAATAAGAATTTTTTGGATGTATAATGAACTGAGATTTTTATATATTTACAACTACAAATCTTTCTTTTACCTGCGAATCGTCTGTAACTCCATCTCCAATCGCTCCATATTGAGTAACATCCAATGCTGTCGAAGATGTGAAGATTTGGAGAATGAACATTGAGAAATTTAAGATCCAAGTCCTCTTCTACATATAGTTTCAAGAAAAAGAGTTAAATCATGAATGTATTTACAATATAAGAACATATGAAAATGGAAATACGTTATCAAATTTCATGTATACTACTACATATTAGACACATATTTACAGACAAAAAAAGATGCTAAATGCATTACCATGTTAAGCGGATATTTTGCGGACAGTAGCAGACAATATATGTAAAGATAATGGATATACGAATACGTATATGTACAAGTAAATTTCTTAGTAAAAAATGATATCATTTAAAAATTAAATTAATTACTTGTTTCCATGAGGCATCGGAGTGGGCACTGTAATTAATTAATTATAAGTAAAAAGATATCTTGAAAATACGTATCTGTATTTTAATATTAAATAATATGTTCTTCATTTTTTTGGTTCCGTTTCCCTTGATTTGGTTTAATTTTCAAGGAACTCTATTCAAAGGTAAGAAAAAAAAAGAGAGTAAATTTTTATTTACCTTTAAACACATCGCTCAATATATGCCGTAAATTAGCAAACCTTTTTTCAAAAAAAAAATATATGCCGTAATTTATGTGACGGTTCATTCCAACAAAACTATAAACTAAATTAATATGTGAATGGCATATATAGCATCTCAAAGAAACTTGCTTTTGCTTCTTTTGTTTGTGTCTATTTTTGACTTCGTGTTTTGCCTTTTATTACTTTTGTGTTTGCTTCGGTTTGGGTTTTTTTCTATATTCGACCTTTCTATTTTTTTATTTTACCTTTTTTAATTAAAAATACTTTTGATTAAAGTTAGCACAATGTTAAACCACCACGCCCAATAATGAGCATATATGACACTATCCGGAGCTGCACACACTTCCAAAAGCTCCTATACGTACTTAAAATCTCCAATCTCTTTTTTTTGTTTATTTTTCTTGGGCAACTGAAAATCTAATCTCTAAAATCTATTCCTTTTTTATATACAAATGTAATTAATATCTGAAACACAAAAGGAAATGGGTGTATAGGGCTTTTGTGACCACAAGGTGATGTAGCCCAAAGGCCCCAAAAGAAAAAAGAAGAAGAAACCAAATGGAAAAGCCTGAGAGTTAGAACCGGAAGAATTCTGTAAAACAAAAATCACTTTAATTTCTTGTTTCTCTCATGATGTACCCGTAATCGAAAATTTTCACCCTTTTCTTTCTTATACCAAGCAAAAACTGAAATCGAAAATTCTGCAAACTAGCTCATACATTTATTATGGGTAATTAGTCTACATATAGTTGAAACATAGTGTTTTATAATCTCTTATGCCACATGCTAGTATTATCCGGCTAAGGTAAGAGACACGTAACCGGTGGCTGCGTATCGTAAACCTCTCCGTGAGCATTACTACACATTGATAGGGGAACTTCACCGGATCCATCAGCCGAAGTTAAATCGATATCCTTCAAAACAAGTCCGGTGCATCCTACCATTGTGCTACAATTTAGCATTACGCCGACATCTCCTTTTATCGTCCCCTTAATGTCCGTAAATGATATATCGCTGAGCTTCACCGCACTTGCATCCTTTGTTTATAATAAGAAAAATTGATATCAGAGACTATAAATCTTGAAGCTTTTGAATTGAATTAAGCATAAGAATGATTTCGGTTTTTGCTGATGAGACTTAAGTACATTAGAACTTTTTGGGCACTTATGGTGCGGGCAATAGTTTTGATCGATGATGATTGGGTTGGAAGTTCCGTCAAGAGTAACGTTAGTGTATGAGATATGTCTCGCATATCCTCCAGCTCCCTATTTAAATTTAAGGGGAACAAAATTAATATCAAGGAAATAATTATATAAATAAAATGAACTTATATATTAATCATCATCACCTGCCAAGTTTTGATTCTTAAACCATTAGTCGCTGAGTTTATAATTGAATCTTTCACATGTACTTCTTCAACTGTTGCGTTTTGATCTCCGTTGACTCCTAGACTCCCTATACTGTAAAATTAATAAAATACAATTGTGATGTTAGATGCCATAACATTATATTATATGAAATTTTCATATTATCAAACCTAATTCCATGGCCTGGACCGCAAGTGATCCTTGTTATATAGATATGAGAAGAACCACTCTCGACTGCGATACAATCATCACCTGTGGATATATACATTAAAACACGTCAACATTAGATGTATATATACATAGCTGATAACATTAATATATCATATATATATATATATATATATATATGTGTGTGTATATATATGCATACCTACGGAGATTTGTGTGTCAGTGATATAGATATAAGTAGAGGAACTAATATCGATTCCGTCGGTGTTAGGGCTTAATTCAGGAGCAGAGATTTGAACGCCGGTGATATTAGCGTTGCTACAGTATTTCAATCCAAAATGACTCCTTGGACTGTTGATTAAAGTTATGTCTTTCACTAACATATTCGTACATGAAAAGAATCCCATTTGCTGAAAAAAACCAAAAAAAATTGTTAATCGAATCTAATCAATGATTCTAAGGCTTCAAAATGACTCCATTTTTTTTTGTCATCCCCCTTTTTCTTTTTTTTTTCCTATTGACTAACGGTGTACTTAAGTAGTGAAAGAATAACTGATATGCTCGAGTAACACAAAAAAAGTTGCTTTAAAAATAGAAGTCAATAGCTTAATTAATATACAAATACTAAAGTCTTTGGTTGATATCAGTGTAAAAAAAAATCGTGCAAAAGAATCTATGATTGTGCATGCTTACCATGGGTCTTCCGCATTCCCTAATCTGATTGGTCACATGAAAAACTAATTACGTAAGAATTGTTACAAAACGAAGACAACAATATATTTGTGTACACACATATATTATATATATAACAAAAGCGGTCCAAGAATATTATATATGTCTGTAATTACATACTGTGGGACAACGTTTCCACCAAATGGCTCCTTTGCCGTCAATTTGTCCATTGCCTTCAATGATCAAACCGTCGAGATGATAGAACGAAAGCCAAGTATCAGTCTCATCACTACTCCACGGTGAATTTGGTGCCACAATGTTGCCAATCACCTTATTATATATCCCAAGAGAATTTTTATTTAACTTTAGTCTAACGGTAATTAATACTTGAAATAGGTATATAAAAAAAATATTCATCATTGTTTAGCATTAAAATTGGTTTCTTCGAGAACAATAATACACTAAAAGGATAGATTGGTATTTTGAATTTTTCTTAAAATATGTGTGAAATTTATTTAAACATTTCAACTTTGTGAAAACGGATATAATATGTGAAGAAAAAATAAATTTGTATAGCTAATATTACCCGAAAATGAAGTCGGTTTGCTTTACATGGCCCGGTAAATTTTGCGGTCTTAACCAAGAAAGTTTTTCCTTCGGGGACTACAATCGCGACCTCGGCTGTATTTGCCGCACATGCTGCTGCCCACGTTTCTAGAAAAGCCTGCAAACAAAAAAAAAACATATATTATATGCACGAGTGTACATACGTTATATAACGGTATAAGTCAAGAGACATGTCGTGTACGTACACTTGAGTCATCTGTATTTTGATCTCCAACGGCTCCGTATTCGGTGACATCAAATGTGTTTTGAGAGTAAACGGAACGTAAAGTGCACAACAACAATATAATCCACAAATATTCCTGCATTGTTTCATATATAATTAAGGATTAGTGAAAATATTGGTTGGTTGTTCAATTTTTTTTGCTTTGAAATAAAATTTCATGATTTTGAAAATAAAGAATTGAAAAGAGAGAAACGAGTTGGAGCCAAAGTAATCGAGATTAACGTGTGCTACCATAAGTTTTGCAAAAACAATGAGTAGATAAAAGGTTAACAAAGTTAGATATGTTTTACTAGGAGTAAGTTGGTAAGGAATGATCTTTCGAGCATGTAGGAATTTATATAAAGAGGTCAATTTTGAATGAAAGCTAAGACAATATTCTTAACATTAAAACCAAAAAAGAAGAAGCTAGGACTATTGCATATACATTAATAAGTTTCGTTTTTATATAAATGGCAAGACAAGTATTTGACCAAACTTTTATTAAAAAAAAAAGAAAAGTATTTGACCAAATATTCATTTACCAATTACATGTTGACTGGGGAATGAATTTGTACCACGATTATCCGGAAAATATTATTTCTAAGTGAAAATGGATTTCTTACAAGCTCAGTCAACCAAGAGATAATCCCATTTATGTCACCATTTAATTTATGTAATTTTTTGGGGAAAAAAAGTTTGTTGTTAAGTGTGTTTTAGCTCTGGTCAACAATTAAAAGAGGAAGTCAAATATTTTCAGAGACTCTGGATGACTTAGAGTGTCTCAAGCCAAATCAATTTTGTATCCGGTCTTGGTTAATTGAGTTGGTTTGGATTCTCGGTTAAGTCTTGATCATTCCTTGTGTATAAAAGGATTTGAGCGAGAGTCTATTAAAGCATTGTAATGAACACATTGTCATCTTCTTCCTCGAAAATCAATCTCTGGGTTCGTAGAGAGCTTGATCCATCATGATAGTGGATTGCTGGATTGATTTTTGGTCCTACACTTCTTATATCGAGAGCTGAACTCGGCTAACAATGTCGTATGTCTATCTCGCTTCTGTTCTGTTTCTTATCTTGCGATAGATAAAGAGAGATCTTGAAAGTTTATCGCGACTGTTCTTGCTTGAACTGGAATCGGATAATCGGTCTTTACGCGCAACAGCTGTTGTAAGAAACAAATACAATTAAGATATCCCACGGGCAACACAAAATAATTTTGTTTCGTGTCATAACGTGCAGTTGACCACGACTATTATGTTTTTTTTCTATCTTTTTTTGAAAAGAAAAGAAATACAATTATACGGATGAAGTTTGTCAATCAACACAATTCCATTGGATTCTTTTTTCTTTTTTATATTAGGTGTGTTTTATTAAGTTAATTCTAGAAAGAAAAAAATGACAACGCTTTTTGTAATTATTGAACTCACAAAAAAAAAAAAACCATCACAATGAATTCATCATATATAAAAAAAAAAAAAATTGAACCAAGTGAGGTGCGGTCCGTGCGGATTTAGAACTTTTCAATGGGAAAGTGGTGAAAATGAGCCTCTGACCCAGATTTGGAGAAGGTGGCTTGACATTTAAAATATTGGAAAATTAAGAAATTTTACAATTTGCCTTTCTTTTCTTAACTCGCGAATCCGAAAAAAAAAAGTTATGTAAATCATGTTTTATTTATGGCTAATGTCAGAATCAGATGTGGATTAAAATATGTGTGGAGTATCCTCTTCCAATTCTAGCTAGCTAATGTCAGAATCAGTTGTTGATTAACCATCAATAAAACATGATTTACATAATATTTTAAATGTCAAGCCACCTTCTCCCAAAAAAATTATGTAAATCAGATGTGGATTCTAATCAGATGTGGATTAACCATCAATATAAGTAGAGGATATTTGGAAGACCTTAATAACGAATCAGTGCCTAAGCAAATTAGTATCGACCCATTAGTATGATAAGACTCATATTGATATATATATCTGGAGAAAGAGTCATCACCAGTGTCGGCAGCGGGTGGTCCCTACCGTCCCTGTCTAAGAGTTTTGAATATTTCTTATAGCATGATCATGACTTACTAGTAATTGCATTTGGGTAGAAAATTCATAATTTTCTACCCTTATTTGTGAAGATGTAACTGCCTCATCTCTCTCTTTTTAATCGTCGACTAGGCGTAGTACCTTTATTTTTTGTATGTTACATTATCAAACTATCTATTGTTTATAATCTAATGGATCGACGGTAAAACGAATTATTTACTAATTACGATAGATAATTTTATCTTTATTCCGATTATAATAAACAATTTTTATCTAGTAATACACATATAAACAAACATGAAAATAATTTCGTTTTAACACTGCGAAATTTTCATCTACAAATTGCGAAATTTTTTGTTGTCAATCACTTGAGAAAGAAGCCTTTACAGGTGATCACTTAAGACATTTTTCTTCACTAGTAAATTGACTAAAGTGAATGCAAGAAGATGCGATTATCGATAAATGAAAATTTCTACTTTCTTAAGATGATTGCAAAGACGAGATCCAATGAATGATGAACAGTTAATCAATTACTAGTTGTTCGGTATGAACACTCACACGTTGTGACCTCAAAAAAG
Organism: Kernera saxatilis; assembly: GCA_900406395.1. Taxonomy (NCBI): domain Eukaryota; kingdom Viridiplantae; phylum Streptophyta; class Magnoliopsida; order Brassicales; family Brassicaceae; genus Kernera; species Kernera saxatilis. The sequence continues at coordinate 30,731 of OVAY01000827.1, read as the reverse complement.
TTGGAATCATAAAAGTTTTTCTCGATGGACGGTGAGGATTCAGCTTCGTAAACGACGTCGTAGCAATTGGATGCAGAACGTTGGGAGCACGATTTGGATATATTTTGTTTGTCTCCCATATCCCCAAGTCAGGGATATTACAACTTTGATTGAATATTTCTTCCGGACTTTTAAGATTTTGTAGTAGTCACCAACTCTTCCCTTTTCTCCTTTTTGAACCTTTATTATATAATTTTACATTTTATCCTCTGTTTTCATGTTGAATTATTTACATTATATAATATACATGCAAGTATTGCAAACATAACTTTATCTACAAAACTTGGTTATAAATATAAATTATAAATGGAAAGGAATCTTGAGAGTAATTAATTTATGTAACTAGTTAGGGATTAGGACCTAATTGTGAAAATTAAAACTTTAGGGCTTAAACAAAAAAGGATATTTCTTCGTGTTGTGGGTATTGTTGTTAAATCAGGAAAAATGAAAAATGGGGTCCCACGCGCTCCAATTAATATTCAGCAGCTCCACAAAGTAGCTCTTTAAAGAGCTTCCATCACGGATTAGATCCCGAAATCTTCTTCCTCTGACCACCGACTGAGTTTCTCCGATCTCGCACTTAGTATATCTCTCGATCCTTATCTTCCTCCCTCTGAATCTCTTCCATTTACCTTCTTCTTATCTTGTTTGCGCTTGTTTTGTGATTAGAAACCGTACGATTTAGTGGGTTTTTGGTTTCGAAATGAGTGGAACTCGCTAACTCTTTATATGGTTTTTTTGATAAATAGCGATCGGGTTCATTTCTATGAGTTTGTTGGCTTTCATCTCTAGTATTGTGATTTGATGATCATACTGGTGCTCTGATCCGATTTTTGTTTAGTGCGAGATCAGTGACTGTAATTTCTCTAAGTCTTTTGTTCGTTGGATTTTGAACAGAACTACGAAATTTTGGGTAGTTCATATTTTGTGAATTTAGCTATCTTTTGATCCCAGATCTTGAGTTTCGATGTACTATTCCTGGATCTCGCTTTTGTGTTTGTTGGACAAAAAAAAAACTTTATACCAATCAATATGTGTTCTAAAACCATTATTGTTACAGGTGATAAAATGGCGCAGCATCTGTTGCACGGGACTTTGCATGCTACAATTTATGAAGTTGATGCACTCCATGGTGGTGGAGTCAGGGCAGGCTTCCTCGGGAAGGTATATATTATTGTTTTGGTTGTCTTTGTCACACTTATTCTCTTTTTTATTTTTTGTTCCATAGGTTATTTATGTTTCTCAGAGGTTCGTTTTTTGGAAAAACAGAGCTATGCGCACTTTGACTCGCACTCCAAGCTGCTAAGTGTATTGTTTGGTTTTCTTTAGGTTTCATGGATTAATAGTAAACGCTTGTGGGATTGCCTAAAAAATGTTTGTGGCAGGCTTGCTTGAATTATTTTTTGCTATCATGTGTTCCTGGGGGTTTTGTTTTTTCTGTTGGTTCCATTCTGATGTCTTATTTTGTGGTTCATTTTAGGTTGCGGACCAATATGTTATGAAATGTGCATGCTGCATATTTTTACTGAAGTTGTAGTTCAAGAGGCAATTTTGATCTTTATTTTCCGTCTAAACTTTCAGATTCTGGCAAATGTAGAAGAGACAATTGGTGTTGGCAAAGGGGAAACACAGCTGTATGCGACGATTGATCTGCAAAAAGCTAGAGTTGGGAGAACCAGGAAGATAAAAAATGAACCTAAAAACCCAAAGTGGTATGAATCGTTCCATATTTACTGTGGCCACTTGGCTTCTGATATCATTTTCACTGTTAAAGATGATAATCCCATTGGGGCCACCCTTATCGGAAGAGCATACATTCCTGTTGACGAAGTCATTCATGGCGAGGAAGTGGATCGATGGGTTGAGATCTTGGATAATGACAGAAACCCCATTCAAGGAGGGTCAAAGATTCATGTGAAACTCCAATATTTTCATGTTGAGGAGGATCGTAACTGGAATAAGGGTATCAAAAGTGCTAAATTCCCTGGAGTCCCATACACATTCTTCTCGCAGAGACAAGGCTGCAAAGTTTCTCTGTACCAAGACGCTCATATTCCAGACAACTTTGTCCCCAGAATTCCTCTCGCTGGAGGGAAGAACTATGAGCCTCAGAGATGTTGGGAGGATATTTTTGATGCCATAAGCAATGCAAAACACATGATCTACATCACCGGCTGGTCTGTTTATACTGAGATTGCTTTAGTGAGGGACTCGAGGAGGCCAAAGCCAGGAGGAGATATGAGTGTTGGTGAGCTACTCAAGAAGAAGGCTAGTGAAGGCGTCAGGGTTCTTTTGCTTGTTTGGGATGACAGAACCTCTGTTGATGTGCTGAAGAAAGATGGGCTCATGGCTACTCATGATGAAGAAACCGAGAATTATTTCAGGGGAAGCGATGTCCATTGTATTTTGTGCCCTCGTAACCCTGATGATGGTGGTAGCATCGTCCAAAACTTGCAGGTCTCTACTATGTTCACCCACCACCAGAAAATCGTTGTTGTGGACAGCGAGATGCCAAGCCAAGGAGGATCACAGATGAGGAGAATTGTGAGTTTTGTTGGCGGAATTGATCTCTGTGATGGAAGATACGACACTCCGTTTCACTCCTTGTTCAGGACATTGGACACAGTCCACCATGATGACTTCCATCAACCAAACTTTACCGGTGCTGCTATCACGAAAGGTGGTCCAAGGGAGCCTTGGCATGACATCCACTCTCGTCTTGAAGGTCCCATTGCTTGGGATGTCTTGTACAATTTCGAACAGAGATGGAGCAAGCAAGGTGGTAAAGACATCCTGGTTAAGTTAAGAGATCTCGGTGATATTATTATCACCCCTTCCCCTGTTATGTTCCAAGAGGACCACGACGTGTGGAATGTCCAATTGTTTAGATCCATTGACGGTGGAGCTGCTGCTGGGTTTCCCGAGTCACCTGAAGCTGCTGCGGAAGCCGGTCTTGTAAGTGGAAAGGATAATATCATTGATAGGAGTATCCAAGATGCTTACATCCATGCTATCAGACGGGCCAAAGATTTCATCTACATTGAAAACCAATACTTCCTTGGGAGTTCTTTTGCTTGGGCTGCCGATGGTATTACTCCCGAGGACATCAATGCTCTGCACTTAATCCCAAAAGAGTTGTCGCTGAAGATTGTTAGCAAGATCGAGAAAGGAGAGAAGTTTAGGGTTTATGTCGTGGTTCCAATGTGGCCAGAAGGTCTCCCAGAGAGTGGATCAGTGCAGGCTATCCTAGATTGGCAGAGGAGGACCATGGAGATGATGTACAAGGATGTTATTCAGGCCCTCAGGGCCCAGGGCTTAGAGGAAGATCCTAGAAACTATCTGACATTCTTCTGCCTCGGAAACCGTGAGGTTAAGAAAGATGGAGAGTATGAGCCTGCAGAAAGACCAGACCCCGACACAGATTATATGAGGGCGCAAGAAGCACGCCGCTTCATGATTTACGTCCACACCAAAATGATGATCGGTAAGTTTACATTTCAATTTTAAAAAAAAAACTTGAGAATTTTGCATAAATGCGTGTGTGACTCACTTGACGACCAATTTCGCAGTTGACGATGAATATATTATCATCGGGTCAGCCAACATCAACCAGAGGTCGATGGATGGTGCAAGGGACTCAGAGATAGCAATGGGAGGCTATCAACCACATCACTTGTCACATAGACAACCAGCTCGTGGCCAGATCCATGGGTTCCGTATGTCACTCTGGTATGAACACCTGGGGATGCTCGATGAGACCTTCCTCGATCCCTCGAGCTTGGAATGCATTGAGAAAGTTAACCGCATTGCTGATAAGTATTGGGACTTTTACTCAAGTGAGTCACTCGAACATGACCTTCCTGGTCACTTGCTCCGCTACCCGATTGGTGTAGCCAGCGAAGGCGACATCGCTGAGCTTCCGGGATTCGAATTCTTCCCGGACACAAAGGCCCGCATCCTCGGCACCAAATCAGACTACATGCCTCCAATCCTTACAACCTAATTTCACTGGATATGTCTAGTAATGATCTCTCTCTCTTTCTCTGCTTTGAATAAATTGAGTGTCTCTCTCTCTACCTTTAGAACTAATAAGTTAATCGTTGGTGTGATGATATGCACTTTTTACCCCTTTGGTTTTAAATTCGTACAATGACGTGGTGAGAATGTAGCTTTGTGATCTTTTTTTTGTTTTCCTTCTTTTTGTTGTTATGTACCGTTGAACTTATGAATCTTATATCTGATTTCTTTTTAAATTGAATACCGGTGCCAATTTTTTTTAAATTGACAACAAAAAGTGAACGTATAGTGAAAAACTCAAATCATACGTTTAATCCATAAACTATTTTTTTGTCACAACATTCGTTATGCATATATAAATTGAGTGGTGATACAACAACGACAATATGTTTTGGTCAATCAGTAAACTAATTTATAGTTGATAACTCCATTTATTTGTTTATAGACTGACAACTAAAAGACCGAGTAATCGGTTCTTACTAGAACAATGTTTGAGATGGTAGTATTGTAGACAAATCGTTGCGCACTAAAAACACTCAAATAGTTGTAAAAAAAATCCAATAGCTTTACCAGGAAGTTTCGTAGCAAAGCACACGTAAGACTTCTTCTCGAGTAGTTCTTTCTAAATACGGAAATTTCTTATTTTAAAACATGTTAGAACCTTATTGGTTTAATTAATGTTTGATACGTTTGCAAGTATCGATTTTTCGAAATCGACAAGACACGTGTATGAAACCCTTAATCCTCATCAACTTGAACTAAAATGCTTGATTCATTCGAAGTTTGACAGATAGGTCAGAGCAATTGGTCAGTGGTTGACATTCATCCAAGTTAATACAACCTCACACTCAGTCGACAAGCTTCCAATAATTCTCGTTACTACACTTGCATCTTTTTTTCTGAATATTTTAAGAAAACATATCCATCCAAGTAACTTCTATTTTATTTATTAGACAATAGAAAGACAAGCTTTATGAGTTGGATTTTATATATACATGTGATATTGTTCAACCTTTTATTCAGAAGTGTTTATCCAAAACCATATTACGTCCACCAGCTGATAAATACAATTTTGATAAAAAAAAAATTCTAAATTTATTGATCAACAAAAATTATTTTTTAAAAAAATAAAAGGAAAAAAACTAGAAAAATTTGAAAAAAATTGATAAATACATAAGGAAGACTAATAAAGACGGTAAAAATAAATGTAATGTCCGGGCCTTGTGGTCAAGTGGTAAGGGGACGGGCNGGGCCTTGTGGTCAAGTGGTAAGGGGACGGGCCTGGAACGCCAACACGTTTCAGGTTCGATCCACCTACTGCGTGAAACTACAACACATTGTTTATGGATACATATGGGTCCTTGCTTTTGGCTCGTTTGTATATTTGGAGAGAGAATTTAGCCGTGAGCTACACCTTTTCCAGGAGATTAGTCTGGATCCCTCCATAGGTCTGTGATTTACCTCTGAGTTATCAAAAAAAAAAAAATTAAATAAATACAATAGACTTTTTTAAGAAAAAAAAATAGAAATATTTATCGTAAATTCTGAATTGATTTTTTTATAGTAGAAATAGCGGTTTCTAATATATTTCTAAAGCTGACAAAAAGAAAAAAAAAAATAACGGTCTATAAAATACAAATTATTTATTGACGAAAAATAGTCTTATTATAATTAAATTTCATTTATATTATTTTCGTTTTCCCACTAGGATATGTGAGTAACGAAGCACCAAAATCTAACTCGCACTCCTCTTTTCCAACTTTTATATATTTTCTATTATTTTTTTATTAATTTTTCTCCAGAATTATATTTGAATATAAATACGTATGTATAGAAGAGAGTCAAGAGAAGAGAAATCTACCATAGACTTTCAACAGTTGTTAAGTTACAAGTCTGACCAAGTCTCTGCAAATACAAACACACACACGTCTCTCTTCACAACCAATCATCGATCAGCTCAGCCTAAATTCTCATTTCCGTTAGTTTTCTTGAGAATTCTCTTTCTGGGTATCTTCAAATTCGTCGGTTAAAGAAACTTCAAGAACATGTCTTATATGTTGGGCTGTTCTAATGGCACTGTTGTGATCGCGACCGCCATGGTTTTCTCAAGCACCGCTCTGTTTCTCGCGATGGCTCGTCAATTCCATGGGAATCAAACCTCCAAGATTCATGATCAGACTCCACGACCAATCCTCCGTTCTTGTCTATCTTCAGGTACGATCTTTTTCTCTCGCGCTCCGAAGTTTCTGATTGATTTTCCCGGGAAATTAAGATTTTTCTTGCGATGCAGAGGAAGCGAAGAAACAGAGGAAGAAGAAGAAGAAGAAAGTGCGCTTCGCGGAGAATGTGAAAGACACGAAAGGGAACGGGAAAGAGTACCGGATAAGGGAATTGAGCCGGAGAACCGTATCGGAACCAGTGGCTAAACCGGCAAAGACCGGTTCAATTTGTAGAATCTCCACGATGCCAGCGAACCGGATGGTTCTGTACAATGGGATTCTCAGAGACCGAGATCACAGAACTCAATGTTCTTATTGACCAAATTATTCAATAGATCTCGGGTTGTACATTTTTCTTTTTATTTTCCGATGATATATTATTTTTCTTGGAAAATTCTGACATTGTAGTAGGTGGTCTTCGTCTTCGTCTTTTTTTCTTTTTTCTATTTTGTTTCATAGTAGTAGGTGGTGTTCTTATTCTCTACTTTCTAATTATTTGTCTTTAAAATCAAGTGACGATGTAAATAATTGACCTGTAAATAGTCACTAGCAAATTGAGAAGCTAAAAGAAAATAAAAAACTTTTATTTGTTTGGTTAACTGTAGAATTGTGCATCATTGAATAGATATAAAATTTTATTTGTTTGGTTAACTGTAGAATTTATATTGTAGAAAACACAACTATAGAATCTATATTGATTGTGTTAGAAAGTTGAAATCAATGATTCAGGAGGGTACAAAATAGTTTCGGGTCTTTAACAAATCAAAACTTGGATCTAAAAGAACCGAACAAATTAAATCCGGTTCGGTATTTCTATCATTTTTGGTTAATCATTTTCCTCTTGTTCCTTTCCCAATAAAGATAAATAATTTAACCAGACTATTCTGCCTCCATCGACCTTTTTAGTTGTATAATGAGATTATATAATAAAAGGATGTTTAGTACTTTTGTAGAATAAGATATATGCATTGACCAGAAAAAGAAGAAGATATGATGAAATTATGGATCCTTAATAAAGCTAGAATTTAAAATTAAACACCACATGATAGTTTACACAATTTGGATGTATATTACTTAAAGTTAAAGCCAGTGGTAATAATCAATCTATAAGCCAAAATTTCTAAAAATCAAATCTAATCAAAATCACATCCACAACAAGTGGCCTTTGGCGGATGGATGGGAGATAGAGAAAACCAAAACTTGTCGAACAGAATAACCAACGGTCCAAATTACACGCAAACGTTGTTAAGTATTTAGGTTTTTGTGAAAAGTTCTTTTTTTTTTTTGAGTTATGATTTGCTTACGGCTTACGTCACATAAGATTTTATACTACATGACCCAAAAAATGATCACCTAACTTTCTCATCATACCGCTTTAAGTTTCTCAACTTTACTGTGATTCCGTTTATAAGAAATTTTTACGGGTTTTTGTTTTGTTGTTTTAATTCTTTTTAAACTAGTAGTAGTAGAGTATTTTTTTAAATATTATTGGTATATAAATGCGTCAACGAGTTATGGATGCGTCGAAAGTTCGAATGTTATTTTCCTAATAATTACCTTTGTTTCTTATCTACGTACTTTATCCCAAACTTAATCCTTTGGCTAGCTAACTTTATATTCCTTTAACCTTTGAAATATTTGATTTTTTTTTGTTTGTTAAAGTTTAAATATTTGATCGTTAAAGCTATTAAATTTTAAAATATTTTAGAGGTTTGTTAAAAAATTTAAATATTTTAGAGATCGTTCTCTCCAATGTTGGAAAAAAATATAAAGTTTAAATATTTGATCGTTAAAGCTATTAAATTTCTTTGTAAAGAAAATAACCTAACCAATTATATTATAAAAAAAAATAACCTAACCAATTGCAAGTAAGATGTAAGAACAATTGTGCATACTTTTGGAAATTAGCGATATGCAAATTTTGTTAGTTGCTTTTGTTCCCAAAAACAATCATCTTTCCTCTATACAAATTTTCAAGAAGTTCATAGTAATACTATCATTCTAACCGAAAAGAAAAAAAAAATCATTAATTAAAATTTTTAGGAACTTTACTAAACGGAAATTTGGTAGTACCTTTTTAAAACAATTATAATTTGAAATTAAAACTTATTCTATAGTATAAATTTACAATGAATTTTTTTTTATAAATATGATTCTGTTGAAAATTAGTCATAGTATAAAGTTAGAATAAAAATCTTTGTAATTTAATGATCGTTCTCTCCAATGTTGAATTAAATAACAAAGATTGTGTTTAACTATGGCAAACGAGGAACGATCTAAAGATGCGAGGCAAAGCGGTGAAAGATGGATAAGGTTTTGTGGGTCCAAAGACATAAAACTCCACAAGACGACGACTACACTCTCGACACATGGCTCTTCGTCTTTTCGGCTATGCGTGGGGTCACTGGTCACTCTTTCAAGTTTGTTTCTTCGTAACCGAAGCACCCGAAACTTCTAGAGAGACGCAGACCCAGAAAAAGTCTGTTTTTTTCCTCTCCTTTTTTTGTTCTTCTTCCGATTGGGTCTTTGCTCTACCCAATCGATTTTTCACTATAATTAGTTTGTTGGGCGCATGATTCTCCGTCTGATGATTCGTTGTTTCCACGATGGGGTAAGTCAATTAGCCGCTTTTGTTTGTTTCGTTTTGTGGATTGTTAGTTCTCTATAGGGTTTTCGATTTTGTGGCGAATGATAGAAACCGAGGCAAAAAATGTTCTCTTTTTCATCTGGGCCACTCGAATTCGAAGTTATTAGCTTTGGGTATCAAAAAGATTTGAGCTTTGGCTGATGATTTGGTCGGGTGCTTGCAAGCTTAGCTAATACACAAAATCAGTGATAAACTTATGAATTTGTAACACAGCAGTGGTTGTTTGGCTTGTTTTGATCATAAGTCGAAAGCAACAACGAATGCCTCTAAAGGAGTGTTAGTAGAAGAACATTGCAGTGAATTGAGGAACTCCAATGTAGCTTCTGAAGATTTCTGGACCAACACCACTTTAGATATGGAAAGCAATGCCGGAGTTCGGTCTCAGGGAAGTGTTTCTTCAATCAGTACATCGAATCTGACTGTTGATTCTCAAGGATGTGGTTGCAACTCTAGTGAATCTGCTGAATCTGTTAACCATGGTGAGTGAGTGAGAGTAAGCTCTCCCTCTTTTTGCCTTGCTGCTTAGTGATTGAGAATTCTGATAATTTTTGGTGGTGTTACAGGTCGTGTTCTATGGAATCAAACTCGGCAGCAATGGGTTGGGAATAAAAGATCAGAGAGCAGCCAAAACTTTGTTCGAAAACCGATACTAGAGTGAGGGATCTATGAGACTTTAATGACTCTTTCTCCCTTCTATGATTCAATCTGTTGTGTGGCTTTTAAAAGTAATCGATTGTTTTTGCAGCGAGAATGTGACTTATGAGAGTCTACTTGGGAGCAACAAGCGGTTTCCTCGGCCTATACCTCTCGCGGTTAGTGCAGTTCCATGGACCAAACTCAAGTACTAATTTGAATCCCTTTTCTCATGGATTTTGTTATTGAAATTATCATCACAGGAAATGGTGCAGTTTCTGGTTGAAGTTTGGGAAGAAGAGGGTCTCTACGGCTGATTCACATTCTTCTTTACAGATTCATATTTATCTTGGAAAATACCTTTCTTTATTTTTGGTTTTACTTGCACAATTCAGATTATGTCTATAAAACTGGCGGATTTGTAAACAGAGCTGAGGGAAATATCAGACACAGAAAAGGTTACTGGTATTGTTTGTTTATTGAATTTTGAGCATTATACTCTCAAGTTGCAGATATGTATGAAGAAAATCCAACCTTGTCTGAGGAAAATCCAAAATTTTCAAGAAAAACATGATGGCACTTGTCCAACGCTTGTTGGAATATTTTTCACTAATTAAATTTTATTTATGAAAATGCCACACACACACATTTGTGCATTTTCTTAACCAAAATCCCTAAATAAAAATGAGAAAATGGGGTCTAAATTTATCGTGGAGGAAAAAATGGCGACGGCTTTGTCCAACACAACCACAAGCTCAAGACTCTACCAACACCACTCAATTCTTCCGACGTCCTCACCGCCGTTTCATCTTCACCATCGAACCAGCTTTCTACTCGCGCTTCCTCGCCGTTTAACCCGCCTCGCCGTTGTTGGTGGCCCTCCATCTCCTCCGAGTCCTGATCCTCCTCCGCCTGAGGACACCTCTCAGCTTGCAGGTTCGATTCTTCTTGCCCACATAATTTTGTGCATGCCTTTGAATTTGAATTGTTTTGTTGGTCTTTGTTTGTCACTTAAACCAGTCTTATTGGTCGGAAAGATTCAATTTTTCTTGATGCATATGTTTTTTTGGGTTAAATTCTTGATGCATATGTTGTTTACTGCATACGGATCTCGACTGGGAATATTTAGCTATAGAATCGAGTATTGGCTCGTTCTTAGATCATCATTGTTTCATGAAAATTACAAAAGAGAAGATGATTTTATCCAGTTAACCCTTTTGATTCAAATTCCATGGAACTAAGGTTCACATCCTGTGACATGTTGTGGGTTTTCGTTTCAGGCAATGAGGATTGCAATATCTCGTCTTTGTGATCCAAAACGGCAGCCATTTTTTTATGTGGAGATGTTCCATATGTTGTGTTTGTTCTGCTGCAATTAGTCCATATGTTATATTGAATGGCTTGGTGATAAATTCATTTGAGAACATAGAAGAATATGCTGGAAATGGAAATCACTAACTTACTACACCAAGTGAAATGAAATCTCTTCTTCTCCCATTAATCCTTATAAAATTATTTGGGTTTATTTGGATAGGTCTTGTGGGAGCTGTGACAAGGATTCAAGACCGTGTGAAGATCTTCCTCGCAGTGCTATTTTGGATGTCTCTCTTCTTCTGGGTTACAGTGACCGATGGGAGGGGTAAAGGAAAAGGGAAGAAGGGTTCACGTTTCAAATAATCTTCCAAGTCCGGTGATTGTTGGTCATCATTACTCATCTACTACACTCTGTATATATCTATGTGCAAGGATCAAAAATACCTGTAGCAATTTCACCAAGTAAGCATCTTTCTTGTAGATCAGTTATTCAGATGATAGGATTCAATAATACGTGAGATTAAGATGATTCTCTTGTGCTATCTTGGTTAATGCTATAGATATTAATCTAATATAGTTATCATCCCTTTACAGTCACCAGATCATTTTGCATCATTTGTGGCTGCATTCAAATTTTGTACGGAGTATTAAGCAAAACACATGTAAACATGTTTGGCTTGTTAGTATATTATTTACTCATATTAGTAAATGTGTTACCAAAGTGACTCTATCATGCTTCTTTGGGTACTAAGTACTAACCCCTAAACACAAAATCACCAATTTTTCAACCGTCCTTTTCCGTGGTGACTGTGTCACTCTTTTCTTTCCCGACTATCAGACCCTTAGGTTGTCTGTTGCTTAATTCGAGAAGTCACAGAGTCACCACAGAGACAAGGAATGTTGGTGAGTTGGGACTCAACTAAATTAATCGCGTAAATGTTGTTGATGATGAAGATTTTGCTGAGTTGGATTGGCCCTTGTTACATTCTACATCTTTTTCCCCGTGTTGACCACTCGCCTCCTCAACACTTGACTGTGTACACTGTAGTAATCACATCATTTGTTTCGTTAGCAAGAGTGTATGTATAAGCTAGTGGAACAAGATAAGATAGTGAAAACAAAAAAAAGCGCTAGAGAAGAGAACTGTGGATTCTTGGGAACGGGAATAACAAAAATGTAGAAGAGAAAGGAACGATGTATAATATAAGCTTGGTGCTCAAGGTTTTAGGAACTTGGATCAGTTGTCCTAATCTCCTATTAGTTAAAGAAGGAAAATAAGTCAATAATGAAGGGATTTGGAAACAATTCAAAGTTGCCTTTTTCATGATTTGGAATGTTGTCTCAAAACTGTGTCTCGGAGAAGAAATGTGTTTCGAACAAAATCTGGAGAGAGAACCCCCAAATATTAAACGGTGTAGTTTAATGATGCATTCAATTGTAGTATGGTTAGTATGAGTAAAACATGAATGGGCCATCAAAGATGGATATTTATGGGCCTAAGTAGTGTAGACTCCAAACGTCACCGTTTTTACCGGACTCCAAATCGATATTCCATTACAGATATTTTTATTTTATTTTTGCGAAATAGAGAAGGTCGTTAAATATTTGGCACGTGCAAATATGCATTTAATGCGAACATCCGAGTCGACGACGTGCGCCTTTAACACCTTTTGTTAAGGCGTTAACGTGTCGATACTAGATACTAGGCCTGGACGTTCGGGTATCCGTTTGAGTTCGGTTCGGATAATTCGGGTTTTCGGATATTCGGGTTTAGGAATATATAATCCATTCGGGTATTTTTTTATTTTCGGGTCGGGTTTGGTTCGGTTCCATTCGGATTCGATTCGGGTTCGGATATCTATAAAATCAAACAAAAAACAAAAAATGGTTAAATTTGAATAAAATTTGGTTAAATTTTGACAATTATAACAAACTATTTTTGGATATTTCAGATTTTTTGATATTTTGGTTATTTTTATATTAAAATAACTCATTTTATAATTGTAATTTTGGGTATTTGACTTATTATAAATATAAATATAATTAATATTTTTAAAATATAATTATATTCTGAATATTTTTGATATCCATTCGGGTTTTGGTTCGGTTCGGGTTCGGGTTCGGTTTTTCGGATACATGAGTTAAGATCCATTTGGATATTTTGTTGGTTTGAGTTCGGATTCGGAATCATTTTTTCGGATCGGGTTCGGTTCAGATTTTTGGATTCGGATAAAACGCCCACCCCTAGTCGTTACCATAGATGATACCCATTTTGGAGAAAGACACGTGGTTAAAATTCATTGGCTTGTTAGTTAAAATGTGTTTTAGCAAGTGACTTTATCATGCTTCTTTGGGTACGAAAAGTCTTGAAACATGTTAAAACACAGAGAAACATCAAGCAAGCAGAGCCAACTAACACACAAAATCCCTAAATTTTCTAGTCATCTTTTTCTTTTCCGACAATCAAATCCCCCTAGGTTGTCTGTTGCTTAATTCGACGAGAGTAACTTGTAAAGTGTTCAATTTTTGGTGGCATTTTGTGATTAAATTTTGTTTTTTTTTTCTGTTGTTAGGGATTGCAACAAGAAGGGAGAAAGATGGGTACTGAAGAGGAAATTGTATCTGTTGAGCTACCAGCACCTTCTTCATGGAAGAAATTGGTTTGTTTTCTTTGTTTCCTCTTATAATTTTCGTTATAAAAGTAGAAAAGCCCTAAAATTTTGTGTAATGTGAAATGCAATTACCAATCATGTACTTACCAAGAAGTAATTTGTATTTTTCTTCAATCTTCACTCTTCTAAGTGTTTAAAGACCTGAAGAATGTACTTTTTGGTAGCAAAATGTTAGTACAGATGTTGATTGGGTGATTCGAAAGTTTAAAAAGCCACTTTTGATTAGTTTGGTCTACTTGTTCTTCATCTTCTTCTCTGTACTGGAATTTCCCGATTCTTATGGATGTTAAAGCCACTTGTAAACCCTGTTTAAGCCCCATGAGGATCGTATTTAGGAATTTAATCTTGAACATTCTTCGAACTTGCTACTGAAGCTTTTGTGAACCTCAAATTAATTTCAATTATCCAGCCTTTACATTTAAGTAAAGGTGACTTTTTTTCTTTTTTCTTTTGGCAGTTCTTCCCCAACAAAGTGGGCTCAGTGAAGAAAACGGAGGTTGTGTTTGTTGCTCCAACGGGTGAGGAGATCAGTAACAGAAAGCAGCTGGAGCAGTATCTCAAATCGCACCCTGGAAACCCTGCGGTCACAGAGTTTGATTGGACTACTAGTGGGACACCTAGGAGATCTGCAAGAATCAGTGAGAAGACTAAGGCGACAACAACAACGCCTTCACCAGATAAAGAGCCTCCCAAGAAGCGAGGTAGAACTAAATCTTCAGGGCCAAAGAAAGATGATCAGAACAAAGATACAGAAGGTGAGGAGAAATCAGAGGGAGGAGTGGAAAACTCTCATGTGCAAGATACTAAAATGACTCCTGCAGAGGGAAATGACAAGAATGAGAATGTGACTGTTAAGGATGGCTCTGGTGAAACTGACAAGGCCAATGATGCAAAAGACGACATGGTTGCAGAGGAAACTCAGGATCTTGCTCCAGTTCAAGAAGCTGATGACTCGATGAAGGAGAAAGCACCGGATCTAGTTGAAGGTAGTAGTAAGGAGAGAGTGGAGTCTCAGACTGACAAAGAAGAGGAGACTGGCTCAATCGAAAAGAAACCAGTTGATGCGGAGAATAAGACCGTTGAAGCTAGTGGTGAGGAGAAGAAGGAAATTGCAAGCCAAGGAGCTCCGGATTCTGAAGCCGAGACCAGAAACCATGAGGGAAATGGTCTGACAACAGAAGCTGAGGGGAAAGAGAAAGCGGCAGAAGCAAAAGCAGAAGCAGGAGCTACTGAATAGCCCTGCCCTGCCCTGCGTCTGTTAGCTCATGAAATGTAAGTCAGTTGTTTCTGTTAAATCTTTTGAAGTGTATGTTTTTCTTTTTCTATCTTGCTTTTTTGGTATATAATCAGAGCATTATCGCAGTGAAAGATGTTCTTAGGCTGAGATGAGTGCAGTATTATGTGCTAGTTCTGTTAGGTTTATAGATTATGAAGAGAATATTATTGACTCTTCTGTAAAACCATTGCAACTGCTATGTGTTGGTGTTAATCTCACTACTGCAATCTTTGGTTTCTTGTAACATTTTTCTTGGATAACCAAGTTAAATTACATTGGATATTACGGTCCTGAACCCACGAAACAAGTCAGATGAAAGATATAAGCAGATGGATTGATCTTCTAAACTTCTTTTTATTTTGGTCCAATCTTCATCTGAAAGCCAAAGAAATGGTGAAGAGTTGTTTTAAAACTGGAAGAAAGTAGAAGAAGATTCAAGAGCAAAAAGGTAAAAGTTTTGCTTTGAGGGTAAAGTAAGAATCTAATGCAAAAGAAAGACCCACAATGTTAGTTTTCTTATTTCCTTGATTCAGTTTCAGAAGAATCTTTTGATTTTGCCTCCTTAACAACTTCCCTTGATTCCTTCCTTTTGCATGGTCCCGGTGACAAAGGTTTAGAATCTTCCTATTAAGGAACAACATAATAGTATAAACAGTATAAACTCTTCTTGTTCCCATTTTAGGACCAAAAAAAAAAAACCTGCTCTGTTTTTATAACATCATATGAGACGATCTCAAATGCATTTCTCAGAAATGGAATATCCGCGTATGGTTTTCTCTTCTTTCTTTATCTCGCTTCTCTTCGTCTTCTCTATCTTCTCTTCACAAACGGCCGTAGCATTCACCGGAACATACGGTGTAAACTACGGTCGCATAGCGGACAATCTCCCGTCTCCTTACGCGGTAGCAACTCTCCTTAAATCAGCAAAGATCAGAAACATCCGTATCTACGACGCTGATCACTCCGTCCTCACGGCGTTTCGTAACACCGGGATCGAGATCATCGTTGGCTTAGGCAACGAGTTTCTCAAGGACATTAGTGTTGGAGAAGACCGAGCCATGAATTGGGTTAAAGAAAACGTCGAGCCTTTCATACGAGGCGGTACTAGAATCAGCGGTATAGCGGTGGGAAACGAGATCTTAGGTGGCACCACTATCGAGCTTTGGGAAGTTCTCTTACCCGCGGCCAAGAACGTTTACACCGCTCTTCGCCGTCTCGGACTTCACACTATCGTCGAGGTACATTACATTAATCTTTTAGTACTTAACCGGAAAATCATCGGCTATTTGTTTGGCCTAAAATCATTTTGTAAAAAATATAATTGACATTTGATATGTAGGTGTCGAGTCCACATTCGGAGGCGGTGTTTGCGAACTCGTATCCACCGTCGTCATGCACGTTCAGGGACGATGTGGCGCCGTTTATGAAGCCTTTGTTAGCGTTTTTCTGGCAAATTGGGTCGCCGTTCTACATTAACGCTTACCCTTTTCTAGCTTATAAATCAGATCCGAGCCACATTGACCTCAACTACGCCATCTTCGAGCACACCAATGGCATCTACGACGCCAAAACTAAGCTTCATTACGATAACATGTTCGACGCCATGGTCGATGCTTCTTATGCTGCTCTCGAAAAAGCTGGCTTCCCTAAAGTGCCTGTACGTACTCCTCATCACTATTTGCTTAAAATATTCTATTTTCATAAAACGAACTTTAAGGTTTTTTTGTTTTTTTCATCAAACATCTTTTAATTTGAAAGTAAATACACCAACATAAAGTGTAAACGTATAAAACACCTCTTACTATTATTTTTTTAGTTTCTGTTTATATGTTACAATACTCTTTTGCTTGTAAAAGAAACCCCAAAATTTTGGTATTTTTATCCAAAAAAAATTTGGAGCGTCATGTTAACCTGATTAATCATTCTATTGTGCGTAGGTCATTGTTTCGGAGACGGGATGGGCATCGAAAGGCGATGCAGACGAAGCCGGAGCGACGGTGAAGAACGCGAGAACTTATAATCGGAACCTTAGGAAACGGCTAAAGAAGAGAAAAGGCACACCGTACAGACCAGACATGGTGGTGAGAGCTTACGTGTTTGCTCTCTTCAACGAGAATCTGAAACCCGGTCCCACTTCCGAGAGAAACTTCGGGCTCTTTAAACCCGACGGTAGTATTGCCTACGATATTGGCTTCACAGGACTCAAGTACTCTTCTGCCACACGGTGTCGTTTTGGGACGTCCTTGAACGCTCTTCTTTCTGCTTCTGTTGTTATGTGTCTTCTTCTTCATCGTTTGTTACCCTTGTCGTCGTGAGAGTTGTGGTTTTCAAGGATTTCAAATTGACCCCTTTGGTTTATGCAGATTTATTAAATTAACCTCGTAAATCTTGATTTGTTTGTGATTAATCACTCTAGTGTTAATATAAGAACTTCTTATTTTAATTACATGTGCTTATTTTGGAACGATGTTGTTTAGTGCTTTAAAATGTTGGATTTTTCAAGATTTTTCTGTTTATATTTCATACGAATTTTGTAGGTTACAAACACAATTAAAGAAAAAATTATAATCTGACTGAGTGAACAAATGTTCTGAAACTATAGGTAGCTTTTACAACTATTGTCAGCGTACACCAATATGATCTTCGCCTAAATTTAGTATTAATTCTAGCCAGGTATAGTGGTTTCCAAAAAAAAAATTATAGGTAGACTATAATTTTATATTTTGTTTTGATCATGGTGCGTTTGGTATGCAAATGTACTAATCAACTATACGTAATGAAAGCACTGTGGATATGTATAAGTGATCTGTATATATTTTAATGGTGTATTTACAGCACGAACATTATGATTACACTAACGAATCAAATCGATAGAATGGAGTAAGCGGTGCAGATGTATTTCTCTTCTTTATTAGATTCCCATATAATTATCTATCACATCTTATTCGACCACCTTCTATTTATGTATTAATATTCTTACGCACTCTCTGATCCTGTGTCAAACCTAAATAGAACATATTCACGAGACTTATAAATTTCCACTTGGCATTAAACATGTGTACAATTCACGTTACATTATTACATCTCATACGTACAATAAAATTTAGAACTTCGACAGAACTATATTGCAAATTAATACCATAAATATATTATTATTTAAATTTTATAACGTGTTATTATAGTATTGTTTTCACAATACATTTAATCTAGTCAACAGACGAAACTAGATTTACACAATTTAAAAATATGTGATATGAATTAAAAGTACACAGAATTATATTGCAAATTAACACCATAAATATATTAATATTTAAATTTTATAACGTATATGATTATAGTATTGTTTTTACAATACATTTAATCTAGTCAACGGACGAAACTAGATGATTTAAAAATATTTTTCTAATACAATGTATATATGAATTAAAAGTACACAGATTAATTTTGTAACATAAACATATATAGTCAATAAATTTCCCGAGACACTATATATTATGTAACGTAACAACTTTATGTTTTACACATAATGATACACAAACAGCCTCAAATGTCCAAATCGAAAGATCTGAAAAAACCCAAAGATTAGATTCGATTCGTTAACCTGAACACATATTTGACCGTTCAAGAGCGATGAGATAGAGACTAATCCTCTACAAAAGGGTGCACCTGTTCATCACCAATCTCAACTGGATCATCACCGTTGATCTGGTCAAGCACGAGGACCAAACCCATCGCGAAGGCGCCGTCGAAACCGGGTTTAATCTCGAGAGTGAAGACATCGCGTCCAAGCATTACGTTCGTTGACGCGTCAACTTTGCGTTTGATCTCAGCCACAGTTCGCTTCTCTGTGTCGTATATGAGGCAGCTTCGTTGCGAGAAGTCTCCATCGATCGTGTACTCTTCTCCGGTCCCATCGTAAACTTCTACTTCCATCGTGCACCGTCCGATTATCGATGATCTCCGGACGCTGAAGATCGGTTTCTGACCCTCCGATCTCTCGCCAAGATAACCTTCCCATCTCTGGTGCAGAGTCGGTCTCTGTTCATCAAACCAAAAAAAAAAACCAACTCGACGAGTTAACTCAGTACCATCTTGTAACTAATAACGAAGAAGTAGAACACGGATATAATTGGGTTAGCGACTGAGTCGATTCGCTTGACTCGGAACTCGGCTAAAACGAACAGTTGATTAGATTTTTGCAGCTCAAAAACAACTCCTTCAGATCCTTTTCGAACAAAAAAAACTTCATCGAATTTTAGCCAAAAGCCTTTTGATTCAAATCACCCAATTGTTTAACTCAACACAAAATTTCCAAATGTAAGATATTTTTCACAGGTTATCAATAACAAGTAACGATACACATCAATGAAATTCGTTAACCGACCAAAACCCATCTAATCAAAACCAGCGCAACAAGCAAAGCATCAAACTTTATTTCTAATCACCGAGTCACCTTCACGAGTTTACTGTAACTCGTCTCAGCTCAATTCAAAAGAAGAAAAAAGAAAAGATGGGTCGACTTGATTAATTAGAAGTTTACCTTGCGTTTAACGGTGAGGAGACACTTCCCGGTGGCGTTCATGAGGACAAACTCATCGTTATCTCTGGTGTCGGGACCGTACGAATCGACCCTGAAGATGATATCGCCGTGACAGTCGTAGGCGGTGAAACCATCGCCGGTGTAGAAGAGAGAGGTTTTGCAGACGGTGAATGGTTTGTCTTCTTCGTAGAGATAAGCTTTGTCCACCACAATTCCTTTTCCCATCTTATTTCCTTCTTTTTCAAAGGTCTCTTCAACTAATTCCATTTTATGTTGTGTATGTGTGTGTGCGCGCCGAAGTTAGATTTTGTGGTTTGATTAACGAATGATTATGAATGATATGGACACTCTTCTCCTCCTTCCCAATGCCTCTATTTATATACATTCACACGCGCGACGCGTTTATATTTTAACGACGAAATATCTTATTATTGGCTAAAGTCATATATACTTGTTATTGGCTAAAATTAACGACGAAATATCTCTTATTATTAGTCTCCTTCCTAAAGTCATATATAATTGTTATTGGCTAAATAATTTAATAACGTGCGATGACTTAAAAATGTTTATTTTAATCGGGTTTTTAAGACTTAAGTAAACCATTTTTAGATCTGTTTACACGTCCCAGTAGCAAAAAAAGAATAGCTAGGAGTGTTCATTAGAAGTATTGTATATGTATGGGTACTTTTAACATTGTTTAATGTATTTCTTGTGTCGACAAATGTTTTATGTTTTAACTTTGTAAAAAAGATTTCTAACTACACACCTTACGTGTAAATTATAAAATGATGCGTCATAGCTATGAGAATAGAGAAATTGGAAACTAATGGTTGTTGATATTTGTAAATCAATACTTACCATCAGCAAATCTACTTTCTGTTTTTTTTTTTTTAATAATCTAAACTTATCCCTAGACATGTGAAAAATTGGATATTTTTGTTATTTAAGAGATTTACAATAGTTAATTATGATTGGA
Source organism: Kernera saxatilis (assembly GCA_900406395.1). Lineage (NCBI taxonomy): Eukaryota > Viridiplantae > Streptophyta > Magnoliopsida > Brassicales > Brassicaceae > Kernera > Kernera saxatilis. Next base: position 10,398 of record OVAY01000827.1, on the reverse strand, counting down.
ATCACAGTAAAAAAAATTCGAACCCTGATCCCCTGACTCCAAAATATATATTTCAACCACTACACACCATCATAAGTTGGCTTTACAAAATCTTTTTGCGTGTGAATTTTATGTTACATAAAAAAATGAACCATACATATATAACAACGTCCCAAATCATCCATCATTAGACAATAGACACACACCTCAATTAGGCGAAAAATAGTTAAAAACAAATCACCACCTCTTGATTTTTTTTTGTTTTTGCTCCACACCACCTCTTGGTTTATATTTACATTTGAGGAAAAAAAGTAGTTATGTTAAATATGTATAAATCTATGAATTTTACTATTCTTCATTTCTGCTGCACAATTATATTTTACAACAAATTAAAATATTTGAAAAATCTTAGTAAAAATCCCCAAAAGAATTATCTGTTTTGAAATTTAGAATAGATGATTATATGAGCCTAAACATATAAAAACTCGGAATGCACATGTACATACAACAAATAATCACTACAAGATAAGACAAACTTAACAAATCACAACTAATCATTGCTACTTCCGCTGATTTACACATGACAGTTTTTTTTCGTATCAAGTGTATTGGCTATGTGAGGTTGTTATATTACGGTTAGTTGGTTAAGTGAAGGTGCACAAGATGAATCAAGTTTATAAATATGGTGAACACAATCTTCAAATTAGTGAGAATTTACAATATTTAACATGTCTCTCTCGCTTTCTCTTACTCTCTTGAGTATCTTTATTTTCTACCTTTGTCTCTCTTGTTGATTTAGAATATGTTATGGTATCAAAGCAAAATACATATCTTTCTTCTCAAAATTTTGCTTCGAATTAGTTATGCTAAAAGGTGAAAAAGAATAAGATTTGCGCTAAAGGGAATCATAATAAATCCTTTATTAGTACGTATACATTATTTTTGTATTCAACGCCGAACCAAATCTTTTGATATAGTCCATAATCTTGAATTAGAGTTACAGACACATTGTTAATACAGACACACACCACCAACGTGTTCTTAAGTGATAAACTAGTTCTTATAGTAATGAGAATCTTATACTCTTCTCTATCTTTTTTTGTCGTCGGAAAATATCATACTTGACATATAAAACGAACAACATGTCGGCACAGAAAGTAAAAGCCCAACAAAGAGAAGAAAGAAAAAAAGACTTGCGTAAAATAAGCTTAATGTCGCTCTCACACCTCATAATCATCGTTTTCGTATGAATTTTCTAGCCCAAACAATCTTCCTTCCATAGTTAAAAAAAAAAAAAAAAAACAATCTTCCTTGGAAATCTCCGCCTCGTATCTCTTATATAACCCGTCTCTCTAAACCCCGAAATGTTCTCCTCCGTTAAACCTAACGGTCATGTCAACCAAAACCGTCGTCCCTCTCCGTCGCAGATCTAAGCCTCTTAACGGATATAACACTAACGGCGTCGCCATCGACGGAACCTTCGACGACCACAATCGCCGCCACGGAGACACAAATATTCAAATGAAGAACATTGCGAAGAAAACGGACGACGGCTACGCCAACGGCGGCGGAGGAGGAGGAGGAGGAGAGAGGAGCAAGGCGTCGTTTATGACGTGGACGGCGCGTGACGTTGTGTACGTGGCGAGACACCATTGGATACCGTGTTTGTTCGCGGTGGGAGTACTGTTCTTCACGGGCGTGGAGTATACGCTCCAGATGATTCCCGCGAGTTCTGAGCCGTTCGATATTGGGTTTGTGGCCACGCGCTCTCTGAATCGCGTCTTGGCAAATTCACCGGATCTTAACACCGTTTTAGCCGCTCTAAACACGGTATGTCGTACGAATTAATTAATTTAGGGTAAAAACTATATTTAATGATTATCCTCAATTCCACATGCCTCACCTAATTTTTTGTTTTTTTCTTTGTCATTTAAATCCTACTAATAATAAATTAGTCAAATTATAAAAAGTGGGGGTAGTGAATAGTGATGGAAACAAATCTCAGAACTTTTCCCTTTATTTCCTGATTTAATTAATTCTCCAGCTGGAATTTGGCTGTCAACGGTAACATGCAATGAAATCTCCCAAGTGTTAGTAGATAATTAGTGGACAAAAATGTAGTTAATGTAATCTCTTTGTTTAGTTATCACAGATTCACAATCTTCAAAAGAAACAACTGCCATTTTGTTTGTTTGTGTTGTTTCTTTATAATAACGAGTAGAGTAGTGCAACATAATAGATCGCTTTTTAACTATAAAGTTGAAACCCAACAAAAAAGGGACACATGGTGATGAGTTGGAGACATGATCACATGCAATGCAATAGAAAGAAGAGAAATTCGAGTCTTGTAGTACTTTTTTGAACTATTTAAAAGTGGTGGGGGACAGGTGTTCGTAGGGATGCAAACAACGTATATTGTATGGACATGGTTAATGGAAGGACGAGCAAGAGCCACAATCTCGGCTTGCTTCATGTTTACTTGTCGCGGCATTCTTGGTTACTCTACTCAGCTCCCTCTCCCTCAGGTCCCTATCCCACATCTTTCTCTCCCTCTTTCTCTCTATAAAATAAAACAAAACATTATAATAGCTTTTTTTAATAATAACTTAGTGATATTGTACCAAATTTAACATTCTTATTATGAAAAAAGTCTCCAAATATAGTTGGACATGTGATTTCGCTTGGCCACTACCGTATAGAATAACAATTTATAGTCCCCAAATATTTTGGGCATCTGGACGTTTATTTTCAAAATTTTTATTCCCCAAAAAAAGTTGAACCCTATGTTCTATTCTACATTTATTTATTATCTTTAATAGGGGTAAATAGATGTTATCATATTGAAATCCTAAAACACCATCTATTCTGAGATATATATAAAAAATAGTATAAAACGATATTTATTTTGAAATGAAAGGAGTAATATGATTATTATCATATGGAGGAGGGTATATAATTTCTAGTGGATTGTTTTTAGTGGTTTAACTTGCGGGGATCTTAGGTTAATTATTATCATCATAATTAGGCATCACTGTTTTGTTTTCGTTTGTTACCGAAACTTTTTTCCATCTTTCAAAATAATGTTCCACGAGTTGATTGACTGGACATAAATCACACAGATTCTCACTCATTTACGTTCTACGGTTCTAGCCACTTATTTTTTACCTTTTCTTTTTCGTGATTTAACATCGATACATCGTCTTGTCATACTATATTGCCATTATCAAGGGAAAACAAAATGATTGAAGGTAATTATGACTCTTTGTTACAGGAATTTTTAGGATCAGGAGTGGATTTTCCGGTGGGAAACGTCTCCTTCTTCCTCTTCTACTCGGGTCACGTCGCGGGTTCGATGATCGCATCCTTGGACATGAGGAGAATGCAGAGGTTTAGACTAGCGATGCTTTTTGACATCCTCAATGTATTACAATCGATCAGGCTGCTCGGGACGAGAGGACACTACACAATCGATCTCGCGGTCGGAGTCGGCGCTGGGATTCTCTTTGACTCATTGGCCGGGAAGTACGAAGAGATGAGCAAGAGACACAATTTAAGCAATGACTTTAGTTTGATATCGAAAGACTCTCTAGTCAATTAACTTTGTTTTCTTTTTTCACAAAATTTGTTTTCTTTTTAAAATGTTTAGTTTGAACATATTTAATTTAGTTGGAGTCTAAATGAATTAAATTTATTTTCTTTTTTTTTGGGCAAACGAATTGAATTTATTTTCTTTAAAATGATTCTAATGACTCTTTTAGTTGGCTTAAAATCAACATGTACTGCAATTGGGTTTTACGCAAGTGAGCAGAGGAATTAATGTCACATGCCGATTTCCATATTTTTTATTTTCCATATGTATCGGTTTGGGGGCTATAAAAATATTGTCTGAGAAATTGTATTTACTCATTCACAAGTTAAGTAAAGGGAAATCCTAAAAAGGCGTATCGTTCCGATTTCGTTATTCTCTTTACTTATGGCTTATGCTTTTTTACCAATTCAATAAATTTACCAAAAACATAAGAATTAGCTGAACCTAACTAAATCTGTACATGATTGTGAAGTTACCATAGGATTTCTTATGGTCTTCGTATAATTATTTCATTCAATTCAATGTTAGGAGTTGTAGGTGAGCCTATCCAAAATTCACTGGTTCTACAACTTAGTCAAAACATCTACAAAATAAATTTCATGTTCCAATTGTTACTATAGAATAGGGAAGAAACAACTCATTAAATCATTTAACAAAAAAAAAAAAAGATTTACTTAAAACCAATGAAATAACAAACTTTTTTTCTTTAAATTCGCGTGAATAGTGATTCTATAGCATTATGATATATGACTAGAAAAGAATTCAAAATTACGAAATCGTTCCGCCATATGGCTATTGCGTAATTTGCCAATAGATCGGAGCCTAAATAACCAGATACAAAAAAAAACTGGCCATTAAAATTTGAATGTATTTCTTCACTATATTTGGTGCAACATGTGTTTTGTTTTCCAATGGTAGGTCAAGATGGATTTCGTATGAAGTTAACGAGACAGGTACACCGATCCATTATCATTAATAGTTAGGTTTCAGGGGAAAGCAATAGATCATAACTTATTTATTTTGTCTTTCTTTGTTGAGAAAATTCTCCAATATAATAATTAGTCTTTAAATTTGTTAGTTCAACTAATAAGTAGATCAACATGTTAGCATTTATAATATTTGGTGGCTATAAAAAACAGATCCCTATTTTAATCGTAGAACTCGTATATAATTAATAAAAACCAACCGTATACAATTACCACAGATCCACATGTATACATATTTAAATTCAAATATTGATATTAACATATACGTGTTTATATATTTACACGAATAAAGATTAGTTCAATTCATCAGAATCAGATAATTCGAGGGGACAAGAGCCATCATCAACATTAGCCAGCGGGTTGAAATGTTCTGAATTTGTATCCATGCACCCAGGAACCAGATCCAGATTGCATCTATCTCCCTGAAATTCATTCATGTTTTAAAAACCTTACATATTTATTTGAGTTTAAATATTTTTTAAATATATAGTTGGTGAGATACATACTCCTTCGACCGTCAAGTTGGCAATCATTGTGCACCGTGTCGCAACAATGTTCGAGTCAGGAAATATTGCTCTCTCGCAGGCTCCATCTTGGCTCAATTCTTTCGCTAGACCCTTTTTGCACCAAGTGATAAATATACAAATAATAAGCTTTGTGCATATATATAGATGACTTAAGTAAGTAATAAACTTAAATCGAAAGTATTCATTCCTTAGATACCTCATTGAAGAACTCAATAGGTTTGTTTTGCCAACGCTTGGGGACTTGAAACTGAAGTCTATATGGACCGTCCCAATCGACACCATTGGTGAACGAGAATATCAAATTCACAGCTGAAAATGATTTATACGAACGACGAAAATGTCAAATAATACAACTAACTATTTTTATCACATAATAACGCTTTGGTTTTGATTTATAAAAAAAAAAACGGACCGTGCTTAGGAATGCAAATCTGCATAGTGTAAATTGGAGAATCGGCTTTGCCTCGATCTTTCTTAAGCATTGCTCTTGGTTCCCCACCACACATGATTGGTTGGTTAAATCCTCCTGCACCATTTGTAACCAATTCAATACTTCTTTTCATTTTTTTGTTAGTCCATATAAGATCACTTGACTATGTAGCGTCCGACAAATTTAATTTGGAAACGACAAGAAGATACTCGCAAGCCACACATAAACACTTTCAATTGCGTTAACTCATTCGGAAAATTTTAAAATACAAGTTAATTAGATGCTTTATGAGAAACTCACCATTGAAAGCAACCCCATAGTCCTCGTTAGGATTGAGTTTGGTTGCAGCTGGATTATAGAAAAGTTTCAATTTTTCACCCTAATCCAAAAAAAGTTCATAAGAAGTTTGAGTTAAAGAGTCTTAACTCTTAAGCTAATTAGCATTGGAAGCCGAAACAAATATTAATTGTTATAGAAACCTACTGCAGTTGGAGGAAGACCGTTCATAGTTTTCCAGTACACTGCAGCTGTCCCCATCTCGAACATTGCCCATGAAGGAAGCTTATATCTACAAAAGTTATATCAACCACGAAGTACTATTATAAGTTATTCCTATACACACTTAATTACACCGACCAAAGTAACAATACGAACTAATAAAAGACAGACTCTTTGATCTCTTCGAGGGGTGCAAGAGTAGTGGCAACAGCTTTTACTTGCAGATCAAGTTTCCTCCTTGGAAATCTCCTTTGTATTTGAACAATCGTTGAACTGTACACTGTATTATTCAAAAGCTTCAATATCAATTTCAACATTACTCGAAAGCGTATAGTTGAGTGAAAAAGACTTACAAAGACTGCGTTTAGAGGATAAAGGCTGCGAAGGAGAGGCGAAGATAGCGGCGGTGTTAGCGACTGCAGCCATGGAAACCGATCTGATGAGTAACTTTTTTGGATGGATGAAGAAGGAAGGAGAAAAATATGGGAGTATTATTGATATATGGTTTCAAGATAATGGTTTTTTTGGCACCACAAAATACAAATATCTTTGAAAGATTTTTTATTACACAGATGAAAACAAAGACTTTACGTATCATAGAGAGAAATTATCTTGTTTGAATTGTAATGGTCTACGGAACATCTCTGATTTTCTTTTAACGGATAAGGAGGAATGGGCCGAAACTAAAATAAGCCCATTTTAGGATAACCAAACAAGCCCAATTTGGGATATTCAGAATTGTGTTTGACTGAGTAACTTGTGCGAAGATTTGTAAGTTTTCAAGAAAAACAAGGGCTTTCGAATATAAACAAACAGAAAATCTGAAGTGAAGATCCGCGTTTTAGTCCACTGCCCCAAATTGGCAATCCAAATCCCTAGACCATCTTATCTTCTCTCTTTCTCTCTAAGCCGCAATGTAGTCCGTGAATCACAAAGTTCAAATCTTGCACGTCTTTGTCATAACAACTCAACTACTATACTTGTGAGTTGTAAGCATACGAAAAAAAGACCGACCCTGATTTTTACACGCACACATATAATGGATATATATATATATGCAAATGTAGGGTTTAAGTCTCTTCTCTTCTTCTCTTGGCAATCACATCAGTAATGGCTTCTCTTTTGACTTCTCCTTTAACAAAGCCCAAGCCCGTTTTCCTCTCTCCAAGAACTCTAAACACATTACCGTCGTTGAATTTCTCCAGAATTTCCTTCAACCACCATCAAAAGCTCGCTCCTTTCAGGCCTCCGAGTCTCGTCGCCGCATTCTCTGAGAAGGGTTTGAAGAGAGATGTCACCGCAGCTGCAGCGGCGGAGGCGGCGGCGGCGGAGTCGGGAGATTACAGAAGGATAATGCTCTCCGATGTGTTGGTGAAGAAGAAGGAAAATGAACTTTGGTGGGAAAGAAAATGGAAGCCGATGGATTTTGGAGCTGTTGCTGTGGTTTTGTCAATGCATGTGCTTAGCCTCTTGGCTCCGTTTCAATTCAATTGGAGAGCTGTTTCGGTCGCTTTTGGGCTCTATATCGTCACAGGTCTTCTGGGTATTACTCTATCTTTCCATAGAAACCTCTCTCACAAAAGCTTCAAGCTTCCCAAATGGCTTGAGTACTTGTTCGCTTATTGCGGAGCTCAAGCACTTCAGGTGGGTAATTACGAAAGTTGTTCATAGATTTTGATGATAATGTAGCTTCTCTCTATATACATTTTGGCATGTTGAATTGTGCAATTGATGTTGTGTTGTGTTGGTGTTGTTTCTTCAGGGGAACCCAATTGATTGGGTGAGTACACATAGGTACCATCATCAGTTCTGTGATTCAGACAGAGATCCTCATAGCCCACTTGAAGGGTTTTGGTTCAGTCACATGAATTGGATGTTTGATACCAATACAATCACCCAAAGGGTAAAGATTCGTTTCTTCTTTCTCATATTAAGATTTTTCTGAACAATGTATTCTGTTTGTTTTCAGTGATTCAGAGAACTGGTTGTGTTTTTGATGTTTCAAGGTTGGAGAGCCCAATAATGTTGGGGATTTGGAGAAGCAGCCATTCTATCAATTCCTTCGAACCACCTACATTTGGCATCCGGTGGCTCTAGCGGCTGCTCTATACGCAATTGGCGGCTTCCCCTTCATCGTTTGGGGAATGGTATGTTCCTTGGCTAATCTTGCATTTTGAATCTATCACTGTTAATTTCCAGAACTAGTTATGATGTGTTTTAGCTCGGCGAAAAGCCGAAAACAAAATAATAAATCCACTAGTTTTTGAGTGGCTATCAATTTGCTGGGCCAAATCTCCTCACCTGATTTCCCTTAAACAACTTGCGTTTTCTTGTCATTTAGTGCAACTTAGATTATTGACTTTAGGCATGCAAATTGTGTTAGTTGAACAAAGCCAGAACCACAAGTAAATATCTTTTCTTTCTTATAAGAAAGAACTCTGGCTCATGCTCTTCTCGTGAATGGGGACTTAAATTCTTTTTGGTTGTGTTTAGAAATAAACAACATTTTGCATGCTTAAAAGTGAAACTACATTGACAATTTAGCAAATTCGTAAACGGCACGAAAGGAACAAAAAAGTGCATAAGATACTGGAATCTAACTACTCTTAACATTTTCATAGCTCTCGGTTTTCGGTTTTATTTTTCTTCCGACATTACGTCTTTTCCCTTTGTCTCTAATCTATTTTTGTTTGTTTGGGTATTTGCAGGGTGTAAGAATAGTATGGGTATATCATATAACTTGGCTAGTGAACTCAGCTTGTCATGTATGGGGAAAACAAGCATGGAACACCGGAGATTTGTCTAAGAACAACTGGTAAAATCCATCATCCATCAAATCCTTAATAACTTGATCCATTGAGAAATATGTTTATATATTACTGTACTCTGAATTATGATATTTCAGGTGGGTAGCAGCTCTAGCATTTGGAGAAGGATGGCACAACAATCACCATGCTTTCGAGTTCTCAGCTCGACACGGCTTAGAATGGTGGCAACTTGATATGACTTGGTATGTCGTTAGATTCCTCCAGGCCATCGGTTTAGCAACCGATGTTAAGCTGCCATCAGAAGCTCAGAAACAACGAATGGCATTGACCAGCGACTGATCGTCAAACTATGTGGTTGTGACCGGAATCAAAACTGTACGATTGGAGCTATGAAAGTTTTTTAAAAAAAAGGTTTTGTGTTTTTTTGGGGTTTACATAAAGGTATATATATATCTGTGCAAGACATTGTATGTGACAAACTGATTATGAATTTTAAATATCTATAATTACATTCGAATACAAAAAGATGATAAAAAGAAAATCAGGTTCTGTTTGGCCAAGGTGTCCATGGCAATTCTAAATACTCAACAGGTTTGAGTTTTGGAAATACGGTTTTGAAATCCCACTCAAGGCCTCTGAACACGATCCCTTTTGGTGTCGCCTCGTGGGCACAGGACGATTTAGGGCACATCTCAGCATCGAGATATGTGTTTTGGATCACGAGTGTGGCCGTTCCTAAGACGGACCGGATATGGCAGATGTGAATCGCCGGTATTTTGCTTTCGCCTTTTATGAGGATAATTGGGAATGAGAATTGGATTCCTGGTTTTGCAGATCGATGCCAACCGTAGTCTTTGCGTTTAGATTGGCATCGGTAGACGATTTCCGACCGGATGAGTCCGGTCATTGCGTTTCGGATTGTTATGTTCATGTTTACGTAGTCGGGTTCCTTGAGAGCCACGGTGTTGGAAGAGATCATGATGGCTTGTAGAAGAAGACACCATCGAGCTAGGGCTTTAACAACGTTGTTGTGAAGATCCATTATTCTCTTCTTTTGTTTTGGTTCTCGATCATTCGTGTTTGTGCCTCCCTTATTAATATGTTAACTACCATGGCTACTTCAAACCGAAGCTGTTAACTTTTTGTTCTTTCTCCAGATAGAATCAAACAAACAAACAGTTGTTTTTCTTTTGTCACAAACAAACAAATGGTTACATATGCTAAAAATGAAGATTTAGTAACAAAACTGCCAATGCTTAAGCTGTCTCATTTAACTTTATTTGTCGGTTCAAAATTTTTATGTGGGCCTATTTATTTAGCAGTCTCGGCCCAGACTCAGCGCATGAGCCTCACCATCCCACATGTTCCTCACGTGAAGCGCTTTGATGTCCTCTTCCAACATTTACCGCCACGTCAATAATCGTATTTCTATGCGTCATATCATTACGTGTCAGGGGCGGATCCAGAACTATTTTTTATAGGGGCACTATTATAATTTAGGTATTGCATTATTTAAAAACAAAATTATATATATCAACTATGTTTTATTATGGTTTTAAATATCCTTAAAATAATATAATTATTTTAATTATTAACAAAAGAAAAAAAAAAAATATATATA